>VDFB02337869.1:0-18724 GCA_007258455.2 Sequoia sempervirens
TTATTCAAATGTGCAATTATTAGTAGGGTTCAATTTTCCCAATGTTGTTACTTTGATATTCTATGAATTTGCAACTACTTGGGTGTCTATTTTTTCCAATATTTCCAGCATTGCCAATAAATCCTTTTGTTGTGCTAGTGAAGCCAACTTCTTCAACATGATCACCTCATCTTGTGTAACACAAGTAGTTTCTTCATTTTTTTGATGTATGATGGCCTATCTAATGCTCTCCAATATTCTATCATGTTGTTTCTTTGTAGGCCAGAAGTGGTTGTACTCATCTTCTTCCCAATCTGAATTTTCACTTATTTATTTTCTTATTTTTGCTAGTATCAATCCCTTATCTTGTGAGTACTGTTGGTTTTTGTCTTTTAATTATTTTTTCTTTTCTTTTTTTATTCTTATCTCCAATTGGTATTATTCTCCAGATTATTCCTCATTGGATGTATATGATGACCAATTTTTTATTCGTTGAAATCCTCTAGCCCCTTGCAAAGGAAATTTCCTAATGACCCTCGCTAGATGAACCCTATTCAACCCCTAAAGATCATCACTCTTAAAACGGGGTGGATCATTTTTAAAATATTGTTGGTCCCTTTCACAATTGTACACGTTATGGTCTTTGTTACTAAAAAACACACAATTCTTCTTCTTGTTAGACTAACATTCTATGGCACAATGGGTAGACTTACCACACTTAAAGCATGTGGTATCATCTCTTCTACAGTTGTTCCTTCCACATCCTCTACCTCTGAGTTGTAATTAAATTTTATGTTATCTTCTTGATATATTTGTAGAGGGGTAT
Source organism: Sequoia sempervirens (assembly GCA_007258455.2). Taxonomy (NCBI): domain Eukaryota; kingdom Viridiplantae; phylum Streptophyta; class Pinopsida; order Cupressales; family Cupressaceae; genus Sequoia; species Sequoia sempervirens. The sequence goes on from VDFB02337869.1 coordinate 806, forward strand.
TTTGTAATGCATTGGCATTTATATTATTCCTCCACGGGGATTGCTTGTATCCCACATCATGTGTATACAAGGGTCTCTCTGCAAGTCCCATAACATAGGCCATATTCCTATCTACATATCTATCATACCTTGAATACAATGGGCATCTAGGGTCTAGATGATCATTTGTATTTCTTATGTGGAATGCCTTGGATGGACATTTTTCTATCTCATGGTTATCCCCTTTGTTATGTAATCCATAATATAGTGATTGGAGCTTTTGTGGCACCTTTTGTAGCTCTAATTTGATTATAGCTTCCCTCTTCTCTTCATGTGCCTTTAGGAAATCATTATTTAAATGGACTTCTTTAGAACAATACAAGCACCAAATGTTTCGTTTCTTCATTTTCATCTTCTCTTTCCATTATATCCTAGTGCAAGGCCAGTTGCTCCATTGCTAAATGTATTTTTTCTATTGTTTTATTTTCAATTTCTTTATCTACTTTCCTTGATGACTCTGCCTCAATGCAGTAGGCCATGGTTACTACATCTAGATATTTATCCAATATCCTTCCATTTAATGCATTAGGGAAAAGTTCATTTAGCTTGCATTATTGCACTTAATTTCATTAAAATCAATAAAATTCTGCATTTTCATTTCATATTTTTATCAAAAAACTTAAAAAGCATAAAATTCATTTCAAAAATTCTAAAAAATTTCAAAAAAAATTGTACCTGGACTCATTCGCCACCTTGGGCGAATCTGGGCAAATCAGTCCCTTTGCACAATTTGTATTGCAATTTTTTGAATTTAGTCTTCATTTTCTGAGTTTTTGTTTGTTGTTGTTATCTCTCTATTCCAGTTTGCATAATTTTATTTCATTCAATTAGTTGCACCTAGTTTAAATTCATCCATCTTGTGCATTGCTTAAAATCAAAATTGCATTTACAACCTTGTTGCATAGTTTAGAATCTGAAACTTGCATCATGGATATATGTGTTTTAATAAGCTTTGGATGTCATTAAAATCCTTAGTAGATATGTCAATTTGTACCTTTGGAAATGACCCTAATGACATTGAACTTACTCATGCTCCTTCAACTCCTAATGCGTGTTCTCCTTGTGATGTTGACATCATTTGAGAAGATGATGAAAACATGAATAAGTTGGACTAAACGATCTCCTTGACAACCTTGAAACTAATGCATCCTTTTCTCCATCCATGAACCATCCAAATCCTCCTACAATATCACCTCTTGAGATGTTTGGTTACTTACATCCTGAAAAAATTGAACCTAAGTTCCCTACAGAATTGAACCTAGTTCCTCTAGACAAGCAAACACTCAACCATTTTATGATAAAAAGTAACAAACACTCCAATCAATCTTGAAGAAACATATGGAAAAGGCTTCACAATCTTGAGCAAACAAGAATGTGATACAACAAGTGAACATGAAATCCATCAACTCTTAGAGCAAAAACCAATAGATGAAAACACAAAAGGGTTAGGATATCAAGATCTTTCTCATAACAAAAAGCCTCCTAGAGAATATATAAGGCTTCATGATGATGGTATGGTGATCTTTTATTCCCCTCCCGATTTGAATGTCCTCCTTCCTAGAGAGAAACCCTTGATTAAGAACAATAACAAGGATAAGAGGATCACTTTGGGTCCTCCTCCTTCAATTAGAGAGAAGGGTGAATCTAGAAACTGCAAGAGGCCTTACAAGTTAGAAAAAATGAAGTCTCCTCGTCCACCACTTGAAAGTGAAACAAAATTAAAAATTCTTCTCAACCAAGGATTAATACTATTACCACCTATGAACAAAATTGCACTATATCCTAAAGATGCAAAGGTTCCACATTGTGCATATCATTGAGTCCTTGGACATAGTAGTGATGAGTGTGATGCATTGAAATAAATATTGATCAAGTATCACTTCAATGGCAATAATTGCTATCGAATGATCACATGACACACTCTCCTACTCTTTGTCATGTAATAGTTGTAGAACCTTCTCTTCTCACTATTACATGACCTTTCCCATCACCTACCTCTGCTCATTCTTGTCTCGCACTTAGTAGGGGCAAGCAATTGTTAGCCTTTTCCTTGTAACGCATTTGTCATTGTCCCTTTCGTTTGTCATCTACCTTCCTCTTAAATACAGACTAAGATTGGGAGGCGAATGACTTGCTCATAGGTTGACTCAAATTTTCCTTAGTAGTCTATTGCATTTTCTCTTTCTTTTTTTCTTTTTTCTTTTGTGTGATTGCATTTGCATAATGTGATCCCCCGTGATGTTCTGTTTAATGTTCTCTCTCTTTGTGATATTCCTCTATTTGTACCTGCATTCTTCTCTATGTCATGCATCACTTTTTCATTTTTATCTTTGTCTTTTTCTTGTGTTTTCCTTTTGGGGATGACGCAAGGCATTAAGACATTCATGTCTCCTTCATGTTGACCCAAAAGACTTTCTTTTACTTTTCCTTTTCATTTTATCTTTGTCTTTTTCTTGTGTTATCCTTTTGGGGATGACAGCATCGAGACATTCATGTCTCCTTTCATGTTGACCCAAAATCTTTTCCTTTTCTTTCACCTTTTTCTTTGTTCTGTGTTTTCCTTCCTCCGATGACGCAGGCATCAAGGCACCTCTATGTCTCTTCCATGTTGACCCAAAAAAATTCCCTTTATTTTTGCTCTCTTTGTGTTATTCTTCCGCTTCTATGTGTATTTAGGGATGATGATGGCCCAAGCTCTCTCTTAAAAACATTGTAGCAAAGACCATAATCGACTCCAAAATCCATATAGATCCCTCTTTTCTTTTCTCTCTCAAAAGATGATCGTGAGCTTTACTTGGAAACATATGACTTAGCATAGGGCTTTCCCAAGTTGGCCTCATGTCTTTCCGCTTGCATTTTCATTTGCTACTTTAAAGTAATTTCAGTATTGTGTTTAGCACTTTAAAGTGGGGGCATACATTAGAATTCATTCTTTTGCATTTCCCCTTCTTGGTTCTTAGGAGTAGCCTCTCCCTTCATATGATGCATTTGTCGCTTTGTGGATGACATTGGGTGTGATTTCCTTCATGAGTTTGATCTCTCTTAGCATATTACATTCCTCTTAGTGGTTTGATGTGACACATTGCATCCCCTAAGTTGTAAATTTTCTATTCTTGGATTGGTCCTCTCTTGGAGACATTAGACACAATGTTCCCTAAGTTAAATACCTCGCATGAACAAAGAAAGACTCCTTTGAACATCCTTTTGCATGTTGCATTTTGCATTTTTTATATGGCCACTAGGTTGCATAACACAACTTTGCATGCCCATGGAGCCATTGTGTTTGTTCATGAGGGACCCAAAGCATACAAAGCTTTGCTTGTCTTGTGAAGCTCAAAATGCCATTTTGTTTTGTGGCACCTTGTTAAATTTATCAAGAGGTATATCTTTGGTATGGTTAAGCAGGAAGCCCATTCTAAGGCATGAATTTTCCCCATAGCCACCTATGTGTGTGTGTGAGTGCATACCAACTATGAGTGTATGTTTCTCACCTTTTAGGGACTTCTCACCTGGACAACTGTGGTTCCATACCTCGTGAGTGAGTGCATTTTTCCTGACAAACAACCTAGATCTAATCCACATCATGATGGAAAAAAAAATAGTCAAAGCTTGATCCGACCTTTCCTTTTTCTCCTTTTCATCTTTGGCAGTGTATGATTGGTCTTATCGCTACTCTTTACATCATTTCTATGTGTGTTCCTTTGTGTTTATGTTTGGTTTTCCATGGGATCTTGATCCTGGGGGATTGATCACCCCTCTTGATTGTTGTCATATCATCTTGCTAGCATTGGTTCATTGGAACCCCTCTTGGTACATGTTTGTCTACTTTAGTGTGAGTTTGAAGCAGGTTCATCCTCTCACTAAAATGGGGGATAAATTGTAGTGTTGAAAAAAGGGTCCTTTGACATTTTTCACACCTGTTTGGGTCCTTTTCGATTTTGGCTTATGTTGCCTTGATTTAGTGTTGTAATGTGGACAACACATTCAAATTAGGTCTTGGGCCCTTGTGAACTAAAAGGATTCAAAACCTTACCTAAGTGTTGTAAAGTGTTGCAACATACTTTCACACTTTTCTAGGGTTTTTTTAATAAAATAACCTCTTTTCATCATTTACCAAGCCTTGTTTCAAAGTGTTGTAAAGTGTTGTAACACACTTTCACATTTTTTTAGGCTTGTCATTAATAATTGGGATTTCTTATGCTTTAGTTGGCCCCATTTTGCATCCACATGCCTTACTTATGTATATTTTTGAGAGTAATCCCGACAAACATCATTTAAAATATCAAAAAATCCTGAAACCCACCTTAAATGCCTAAGGTGGGACTCATTCACCATTATGGGTGAATGAGTCCCATTTAACTCAAAATTGAAATTTTATTTAAAATCCTTATGGGTTTTTATTCTCCAAGATCTAAGGTCAGCCTGTGATGTTGTAATTTCAGGAATTATTGCATAATTGAGTATAAATACAAGCTTCATTCACTCATTTTATCCTATCAAGCAATCAAGTGACCTAGCATTCAAGTATTCATGCATATAGTTTACAAGAGAATTTGAGAATTCAAGGAATTTCAAAGACAGATTATCAAGCATTCAAGAGCATTCTTCAAGTGCCATTCATCATGTTAAAGATTGCTTGCATCATGTTGTTTTAGAGCTAACATTTGTGATGTAGGATTGTGTGATTCAAGCAAGAATTACATTCAAGATCTATCAACATCAAGCTAGATTCCAAGTCCACATCCATTGGAGCCATCACTTACATGTTTTCAACACCTTATTGTTAGGGTTTGGTGAGTTGCAACATCATTATTTGTTCATTCATCATTCTCCATTCTATTTCATTTCATTTCAAGGGTTTAATTACCAACAAGGGGTTTGACCAAGGCAAACCCCTATTCACTAACCCCACAACATTTTTCCCTCTTCTTGTGTGTGATTTGCAGGGCTAGGTTGCAGATTTACCAAGAAGTTAAGATTGGAAAAGTTATAAAAGAAATTAAAAGATTTCAAAGTCCTAAGAGAAGCTTGGAGAAGATCTACAGTCTAAATTCTGCAGTTTCAGATCCAAAAATTAGTCAGGAAGAGCAGAGCAAACCGAGAGCTACAGTTTCCTATTTTGAATTTCTAGAAATCTAGAGGTGGACTAATTGACCACTATTGGCGAATGAGTCCCACTTCCCAAGCCTAAACAAGAATTTTGTAGATCTAAGTACCTATTTGTCCATAACTTGTTCTGGCATAGTCTTCCCGAAACTGAACTATGTCACCTAGCTTGGCATATGAGTCCCAGTTGGCATCAACAACAATTTTTTTAGGATTCCAGAGCTCCATTCCATCTCCAACAAGTTTCCAGGTGCACACTTCTAGTTTCATAACTTTCTATTACATTTTACTTGCATTCTTAGGTCATTTAGTATTGGTTTGCATATCACACTGTTTTTTCAAACATATTGCATTTTCCAAGTTTACACTTGGTGGTGAACCCTCCTTTTCTGTTATCCTTTCCCTAGAACTCTCCCTTTGTTAGATTTCAATCTCCTTTGCAGTGAAATCTCAAGGGTTTGTTTTTTAGTGAATAATGTTGTTTTGTCTCTCTCCTTTTAGGTCCAAAACCCTAGAAGTGAAAGAGAACACAAAATCACCTTATTCACATGGGTTTTCACTTTTCATAACACCACTAAATTTTTGGTGATGTATTTTCATTTTTAATGATATTTCTTTACTTAATATCAATAATACTTTTCCTAAGTTAAAATTGGCCTTGTTATCTTGTTTATCTCTCCCCCTATGTACCTACCTAGGCCTCTCTCTCTATCCATCCCTCTCCCTCCTTCCCTTTCTAATTCTCTCCATCTCACCAATCCCTCTCTACTCTCTCTCTCTACCTCCTTCCCTCTCTACTCTCTCTCTACCTCCTTCCCTATTTACTTCTTTCCATCTCACCTATCTCTCTCTACCTCCTTACCTCTCTACTTCTCTCCATCTTGCCTCTCTCTCTCACCTACCCCTCTCTCTCCTCTATCCCCCTCCGTCCCCTTCCCTCTATACTTATCTCTCTCTCTCCTCTGCCTCTACCTACCTCTCCCTCCTTCTCTCGAGCTACCTTAAGGGAAAATGGTAGATTTGAGAAGAAACACATCAATTATCTTAAATTTTTAATTAGTTATTTTATGTTGAAGATTCCAAGTTGGATTAGAAGTAGTTTGGGTAGGAGGATGTGTGGTGCTTATGAAGTCAAGGAGCTTTGCTAAGCTGAGCTATAGGAATTGATAGATGTAGATAATATAAACTTGATATTTTTAAAACTTTTTCTTAGAGATTTTGATTCTTTATATATCTTGAAAAAGAATGAGCATTGATTTCCCACAAGATTGTTCCATTCGATGCTAAATAGGAATTAAAATGGGCATGAAAATTTTACCATTACACTATTATTTAAATAATTTTATTTAAGACTATTTAAACTTTTATAATATATTTTTATTTTTATTTTTCATAATTAAATGTACAATATTTAAATATAAAATTAACTTAAAAATATAAAGAAAATAGAAGACATAAAATATGGTTCTAATTAGTGTAAATTTTAGTTCACATGATATGGAATAAAATAATTTGAAAGGATATCTGGAAATCAATTTTTTTACTTATTAAAAGATATTTTTTAATAACTAATATTAAAAATTAATATGAAAAAATGAATTGAATATACAAATAAAGTTATGAATATTTTGTTATTAAAAATAATCAATAATGAAAATTAACATAAAAAAATTAAGTTGAACATAAAAAATAAACTATTTATTTTTATTATTAAAAATAATGAAAAAAACTAATATAAAGAAAATAAATTAGATATAAAAGGGAAAGTGATTATTCTTTATTAGATTTTTCCTGACCAATAATAAAAATTAATATTAAAATTTAATAGTAAAAAAGAGAGTTTGAATATGAAAATAAATAAAGTCATTTAGAAACAAACCAAAAATAATGAAATAATTAGTTCTCCAAACTAAAATGGAAGGACAAGTTAAAATGGAAAGAAAACTAAAGATGGTAAAAAACACAAACAAAGAAATTTAAGAGGATCATAAATTTAATAGCTTGAAAGAGTACTTCAGCACCTTGAGCACAACAGATAGGCCGTTTACTTTATGTGAGATGAAAGTGGAGGTAGGTCCCTTGGAAATGATTTTATTTGGTTGGAAATGGTGGATAAATGATATCAGTGAGAAGGCGAAGCATAATAATCAATTAAGGTGAGAAACCCCTAGAGATTGTTATAAGATGAGCCCCCTAGCGTGAAGGCACTACTCTCATGCACTCCTTGAAACAATATGTTTGTTTCTTTTTTTTTTTTGCTTGATCATTGGGAATCATGAACTTCTACATGAGTGTAATTCGCCACGGGAAATTCACCGTCATGATAAATTCACCTCAAGTAAAATTCATCATCAGTAATTCATCCCCTAGAAAAAATTAACATTTTTTAATATTAATGGATTAATTTTCTGCAGTGAATTGCCAGTGATGAATTTGTGATAACGGTGAATTTTCTAGTGGTGAATTTTCCTTCTATGAATTTTCCATATGCTATTTTTTTGTCATCTCCAATCCGATATTCCAAATGACAGTTATAGTTACAGACCATACCGATGCCCTCCGTTATGCTTTCGAGCATCGAGTTCCACCCACTGTGGTTTAAAAACCCTCCCAGAGCATGGTGAGCCAACAATTTTCTCTGTAGCATCTAGCTTCCAAAAAAAACTCTGCTCCTTTGCTTCCTATAGAAATTCATGCAATAGAATGATACATTCACCATGGAGTAGATCAGAGCTAATAGCCCATAGGAAGGATGCTTGCTCGCCTCCAAACCCCAGGCGAACTCCATCAGATCATCTTCTAACATCACCGCTCTACTGTCAAAACAAACATACACCACAGAGGATGCAGCTTGTGTATCCAGTCAATCTAGACAGCTGCTTTCTTCGTTCCATATGCTCTCCTTGCCTTGATTTGTAGGTAGGATGCAAAAATGCGCTGGAGAAATACAAGATGGGAGAGAGATGCAAATTCATAATTGAAATTCAAACTTAACCATCAAGTGATTGTCCTAGCAGACCTCACAACAGACTGCTCAACGCTTAGCAAGCCACCCCTCGGTTGATATGAGGAAGAAAGTAAGTGCATCTCACTTTCCTATGCATTTTCTACACTTTGAATTTCCCTTACTTAGAATAGCTTAAGCATCTAGTTCTTCAAACACTTAAAACTGTGTGGTCACCAACACATCATTCCTTTTAATGGAATCAAAGCGGTTTAAAAAGACAAACTTTAATACATTTTTGAACTTTTAGATGAACTACTAGACTAGCATACATATATGAAATATTAATATATATAAAATATGTCAAGAGTTATCCTTCTCGAGGTGTCTATTTTTATCATTTTTAATGCTAACTTTAACCCCAACCTTAATTTAACCCTAACCCTAATTTAACCCTATCTCTAATTAAACCCTAACCTTAACCCTAATGTTGGAGTGAAGAAGACACTGAAAGGGGGGGTGAATTAGTGTCTTAAACAAATTTTAACTTTTGCCTTTAAAAAGAATTGAATAATTTTTGTTTTTAATATTTCAATGATAAATACATTCATGAATTGAATGCAATCATTAAAGAACTGAAATAAGAAATATTAGAGCAAACCAAATATCATCATAGTCTTGGAATATTATCACATAAAAGCAATAAGACCATAAGCAAAGAATTTGACGAGTGGAAAACCCTCCAAGGGTAGAAAAACCACTCTAAAAATGATGCCTCACTGGCTTAATCTGAATTTTTTTTGTTTACAATGTCTCACTGGCAATACTATCTTACTGATAAATTACAAATGCCTCACTGGCAATACTATCTCACTGATAGATTTCAAATGCCTTACTAGCAATAAAACAATGCCTCACTTGAAAATCCATTTTAATCACAAACAACATATAATGTAAAATACAGAGGGTTTCTCTATTTCCCTTCAAATCATATATTACTTTCATTCTAATACATTTAATATCTTAAAAATATTAAATATATCAGTAATACAAACTATTTTACATCATGTTTGAAAAACTTCAATCACACAATTTTGTTTTCACATCCAACATAATAGCTCTATTAAAAGCCCCAAACTTAAAATAGTGATCAACCACTATTTATATAAGTATACAAAAATTCATATATGTTGTTATCTAACATCATGAAAACTTTCAGATATAAATTTTAAAACTAATTGCAATAACTATTTCCATAACCGCCCTTGTCGATTCATCGTGATTTCTCTCTTTGGCAACAACATTTAACATCATAAACAATGAACCACACCTTTATACATGGTCGATATTGTGAAAAAAAAATATGTAAAGTCTAAACAAGGAACCCACATCTATGTTACACAAAACCCTTAATGTTCATCTTTTAGAAAGTATCAAAATGAAAAACAAGAAAAACTCGACCAAGATCTTGCATTACACTGAATCACTAAATAGAGTGTTAATCTAAAAGAAGAATATGATTCAATCTTAGCAAATAATAAATATCATCTGGTGAAGTTGAATGCTGAAGACCACATTTTGTAGCATTGTACCACCACAAAAACAAATTGTTCCATGCCCTAAGTCAACCACTGCTAGGTCGAAGCAAAGACATTTCAAACATACTCATGCAACCAATAACCAAATTGAAACCATGTCTTGCAGCCACCATTTCACCTTCTCAATTGAAACTATCAACCTTATGCAAACCCTATCTTGATCACAATAGAATGAGTTTGAGTTTTGCTAAGAATGAAAGTAAATTAGGGCACAATTATTGTTTTGGTGTTACAAATCAAAAATTATCATTATATCCCCAATAATCACTATACCAGTCATGATTTTCCCAAATAACATAAATCTCATAATGATCAATGATGTAAATGAACATATGTCACCAAAAACCTTTAATAATTGGTGTTGGATTATGACCATATCTATCATGTCTTTGACAATTTCAACAATTATTCTACCCTTTATCATTTTACATGAATAATGCGAAACATTATAATGTCCATTACGTGGCCTTTGACATTGGATAACACTTATGTCATGAGTTGCTCATGACCAACAATAATGCAATGAAACCATTTAAGTACCCAAATGAAATCAAACATAATTATGTGCCTTTTGACCATGACCACACAAGGATGCACATGAAGATGTTCTCCCACATAGTCCAATATCAAACCTTTATAGAACTTGCAATTGAATATGTATATTATCTTAATGTTTTTACCACACAATTATGCCAAGAGAGTAATGTTGCAATATATGTCTCTGAATCAAGTTTACTGTTACCAAGATGTCAATGCCACTGTGCATAGGTAAATATGTCTAAAATACATGTTTAATGATCAAATGTATATTGTGCCATACCAAGTGTGCTATATACCTGTGATCATGTTAATCACCTTAAAACCTTGCATATACCTATTTGACACAATGCCAACTAAAGATGCCACCAAGGTCAACACCTAATTCAAGTCTAATTTTATTTTAACCCTAACCCTAAATAAATTAAATCCCTAACCATAATCATAACCCTAACTGAACCGTAATTGTAATTAAACCCTAACCCAAACCTAACCAAAATCTAATTCAAAACTTCATTGTAAAACTAATTTAACTCTAATACTGACCCTAAGTGTAATTAATCCATAACCCTAGTTGAATGCTAATTGAACCCTAACCTTAAACCTAATCAAATCTTAATCCTAATCGAATCTTGATTGAAACCTTAATTAAATCTTAATTCTAATTGAATCTTTATTTAACCCTAAACCTAGTTGTGCCATAACCCTAACTCTAATTGAAATATAGCCCCAACTTTGAATGAAAGTGCTTCCCTCACCCTAGGTGAAAGGATATATTTCTTTCTGTTCATTTCTTTTTTATTTAATTTTTCTTATTTTATTTCTTGGTGTTATTTTATGGTATTATTACATCCTTCACTTTAATTAAGGAAGTTAATTTATTGTGAACACAATTTAATGTTTGCAGTATCATTTTGAATGAGATAATCAATAACATGCACTACAATACTTTAAATTCTAGAACATTTAAGATGCATACTCATTCTAGGCATTTTAGGGTGCATTTAAAAAAGAGCTTGAAGTGCATACACCATCCTATGCAAAAGGTATGACTTTTTGGACACAACCTAACAAACATACATTTAAAATATTAATATTATTTTAAATTTATATCATTTAAAATATTTTTCAAATTTTCCTATGTTGATATATGTTAAAGATATAGAAAATCAAAACTCTATACTATATTGTTAATTTAGATTGTATTTAATTAAATTGTTAAAAAATGTAAGTTGTTTATAAATAATTTCAAGTATTTTATAATTAACTTCACATTGTGTATAAAGGATTTAAATTAATTATAAAATTAAAAATATATAAAAGATTATAGATAATTTAATTTAAGTTATGGATTGAATCAAATTAGACCTAATCAATGGATTAAATTTCATTTTCTCATCACCAAGATTAGTAATGGGCAAGATGAGAGCATAAGATGATTGTCTAATCTAATTTGAAAATATATCATGCAAATCTATTCAATTACTACTTTGAACAAAACAAATATTCTTTTATATCATTTATGGCTTGTAATCAAGATAACAAGAAGATAAACTCATTTATAATATTAGCAATTTCTAATTTAACACAAAAGTAATTTATTTTATCTAAGAAAAATCAAGATAATATGAAGATAAACTCATTTATAATATTAGCAATTTCTAATTTAACACAAAAATAATTTATTTTATCTAAGAAAAATTCATGATAATATGAAAATAAACTCATTTATAATATTAGAAATTTCTAATTTAACAAAAGAGTAATTTATTTTATCTAAGAAAAATTCAAAATAATATGAAAATAAACTCATTTATAATATTAGCAATTTCTAATTTAACACAAAAATAATTTATTTTATCTAAGAAAAATTCATGATAATATGAAAATAAACTCATTTATAATATTAGAAATTTCTAATTTAACAAAAGAGTAATTTATTTTATCTAAGAAAAATTCAAAATAATATGAAAATAAACTCATTTATAATATTAGCAATTTCTAATTTAACACAAAAGTGATTTATTTTATCTAAGAAAAAATAATTTAACTATTTATGCAATATTCTTACAATTTGTAATATTATTATAGCTTAGTAAAGGAGAGACAATATCAAAATAAGAATAGAATATAATCTCATACTTAAATCAAAGGAAATAAATAAAGATTTTAAATTAGGTGTCTCACCTAGCAAGTTTAAAATAAGATGACCATATATTAAATCTCTTAGTAATTAGGGACTCCTAAAACTCAAGAACGAAAAAAACATAATGTCACTACAGTTCAAAATAAATAAGATTCGAAACCACTTTAAGTTCATATCTAATTTTTAATTTTTAATCACTATTCAATACCATTGAAGGATTTTCAAAATCATTTTCATGTATTTATCATGATGCTTGTCTAAATGAATCTATTTTTGATATCCCTATGAAAATGTTCAGTTAGTCCCTATTAAAAAATTCCATAAAATGCCTATTTCCATAATTCATGCATTTGTCTAATAGTATATAGGCCAGACACCATAGAAAATAGGATTTATAAATCTTAAAGAAAAGATGAAAATAAAAAATAGAGATACAATAATATTAACTTATACTTCGTCGAACAAAAACCAAAATACAAATACAAAAAATCCTTCAACTAAAAGTAACACAACACCCAAAATAGTAATGAAATCACTATATCCTATTTCTCTATGAGATAAAATCATTAGCATTGAATGGACTTGCTTATTAAATACATACAACTGCAACCAAATCAGGCAAAAATTAATGGTAAACGACAATCCAGTTCAACCCATTTCGTGTGTTTCTTCAATACTACAAAAGAATTCAATTGTGAGAATGGCAAGTGTGGAAGGAGGATAATGGGTGAAGAGAGTGCTCACTGCTCTCATTTTCCCCTCTTCTCACCAATTGTGAAGGAGAATCTCTTTTCGCCCATAGCCTAGCAGGATGTGTGACTCGAGCGGAAGATGTGGCATTCTCTTAAAGCCCAACTTGTACCCTTGCTCTACATGCATAGCTCACATTTTGGCTAGTTGATAGCTAAGCATCAGCACACCAAGGAGGAGTTTGTTATGGTCACACTTTTGCTGTTGGAGGGTTAATTATCTTCTTGTACTACCTTCATTCGTGTTGAAGTTTTAAAAGTTGGTGGCCAGCTACAACTCTGATTTAATTCTAGAGATATTTTCTTGGTATGGCTTCTCCAATGGTTTTTTTATCTTGTTATCTGTTCTTCTTGGTACATTATCGACAATACAAAACAACTTGCAAACCTTAACAATTGTTGCCAAACCTTCTATAATAATATTATAATTAGAAATAGAATAGAAAATGCAATGAAGAAGATAGTAATTGAAATGCCTAACAAGAGGAAGAAAACTGCAACGAATGAAATATCTGTCACTGATCAAAAAGGTAGGTAATAAAATGAATCTAGAAAAGAAAGGGAAATAATGTATATACAAAATTTTGCAACATACCTTGACTTCCATCATTTCAGCTTGCTCTCTTGAATGTCCTTTAGATTTCTGCAACACTCATTGAAGGGTTTTCACATTGTTTTGTATGAAAGTAAAACAAAGATATCAAATCAATTTAAAACTCTTTTAAAATATGCTTTAAATATGCTTGAAAAAATGTCTCCATACAATAAATGTAGTTATGCCAGTTGTATGTCATTTGAATGTCAAATTCAAGCTAAAGAGTTTTTCCTTACATTGAATTTTGATTTTTGATGGATGTCACTATAGATGCCTCTCAGCATAATGATTCAACAAACTCTTTTAATAGAGGTTTTCATAAATTCAAACCTCTTTTAATAGAAGTCTTCATAAATTCAAACCTCTTTTAATAGAGGTCTTCATAAATTCAAAGATAAGAACATCTAGAATAAAACAAATTTAAAATTGCTTTAAAAACAAAAAAATACAAGTATTGAAAAGAAAAAAAAAATAAATAAAAATAATGTATAAATATATATTATAAAAAATATATTTATGTTACTACTATAAATATATATTAAAAAATAGGTGCCTCAATAAGCATAACTATTTTATATAAATAATAATGTTATATAAATACTAATTTATTATAATAATTACTATAATTAAATTAATTATAATTATTAATATTAAAATTTAGTATTAATAATAATAAAAATCAAATCATTATAAAATTGATTATGATATAAAAAATAAGTATTTTAGAGTGAACAAAATATCAAATCGATTTAAATCTACGTTAAATCTACTTGAAAAAACGTCTACATACAATGAATGTAATTATGCTAACTGAATGTCATTTGAACGTCAAATTCAAACTAAAGAGTTTTTCTTTACTTTTTGATGTATGTCATTCTAATACGCCTCTCCCCGTAATAAGATTCAAATGAAAATCCTACCATATTTCAGTCAATTGTTACAGGCTAACGAAAAAATCCTAACATATCAGTCAATTACTACATGCTGACAAAATTAACCCGCAGGACCACTGCCCCACTCCCCTATCTCTTCCATTTCCGTGCGTGAAATTTAATTCACTGGAGCCCGCACCCGCGTCGTGCGCCAACCTCTCTCTTTCCAAATACAGTCAAATCCCCTTAATGCGTAAACGCAATCACTCAATCGGGACACATAAATGAAAACGAAATGCACAGATATAAACTGTCTTGCTATTTCAGCAGGCATGGACCGGAAAACGAAATAAAAATATGATATAACATAAATGTGACTTGCATAACAAAGGGTATAAGCATGGTGATGTGAAAAATTTAAGTGTTATGGAAGAAAATGCTAACCAAAAAATTTAGAAAAATGTAGCTTCCATAGCAGTTACAAATGTAACTAAGAAAATTCGGAGTATTCATTGTTAAAATTGTTCGAAGAGTTTTTTAATATGTTGTCTCAAAGCTTTTGAGCAAGGAATGAAATAGTTGGTTCATTAGTTGGCTTACTTGCTTGCTGTATTGTTGAGGGCTGCACCATTAAGATGATGATAAATTAGTACTCGATGAATGTATAACATGAAGCTAAAAATATAGAGTTTAAAAACTATGACAATGAGGCCAACATATGTGCTATATGGAATCATAAGAGGGTAATATTAGCTTTGTGATGAACATCGTAGTTCATCATGAGGTGGTTGGTAATTTAAATTTCGGCAAGTAATATTTAAAATTTGAATACATAATTGTTAACTCACTCATTATTTCCATTGTTCCACTGTATTTAGCAAGTATAAATTTTAGACCAATCTTTATTAATAAATTTTAGACCAATCAGCTATACTTCCACAAAGTTCATTTGAACTGCTGTTCACTACCAAAGGTGGTCCAAATACTGCACTTGCATCACCATGAATTGCAGTAGTTCCATGATCTGCTTGATTCACACTAGTCTGTGGTTGAAGCTGTTGTTTAGTATTTGAACTCCCATTTAGTTCATTGAATCTATCTACAAAGAGTTGATCAGCAGGCACATCAGTATTGTTGAAATTGCTTAATACACTATGGGGTTCAACTTCCCTGTACATGTGCTAAGAAACGTACCTTGAAACGCAAGTGTATTGGTCAACCTGTATCTAGTTCTAATATACTCTATCTTGCGGTTAAATGGTCCATGAATCTTGTATGCAATGTTGTGATTGTTCGTATCGTGATGTGCTCTGACCGCAATAGGCACTGATTGACAAGGTGGTGAGGATGATTTGATACCATGTCATGACAGGTCCTTGTGATTGGGCAATGCTATTTCTACCTGTAATGACCTCTCTGCCTGGATGTTGGCTGGGGTTGCGGGTTGAAGATAGTCTGGTCACACTTTCAATGAATTTGAGGCCTGAAGAATTCTTATTTGTGGAGTTACTAAGAGCAAGAGAAATTTAAGTCATGATTCTATTTGTTTTATCTTCTGTTGAGGCTTCAAGTCTTGTAAATCCTTATACTTTTAATTTTAATACAATCTTCTCGGCTTCAGCCCCTTATTTATCAAAAAAAATATTGGACAAAAACATTATCTAACAAGAGTGAAGGAGCCATGTGATAGTGATAAAACTACTTTAATGCATAGTCTTTTAATGTGTCTAAAACAACTTCACTAATGACCTATCATCATAGAAGAATTATAGTTATGTAATATTAAAGATATGAATGTGGGTCATTGGGTCTTCTTTATAAACATAATTTCAAACCTAGGAGCCAAGAAACACATTATAAAAGGATAAGTGAGAATGTCATAAGCCAATGGAATATTAAAGTCTTTTTTGAAATTAAAGGATGGATCATTGAGGTAGAATTTAACCCCACCTAACTCTCTCACGATGATTTAAACAAGTTTTTAGGGAGGATTAGAAAATGGAAGGGTTGCCTATAAAAGGATTGAGATGGAATTATAGTGGAAGGAGTGATGGATTGGGAGTGGAGGGTAGAATAAGATGGATGTGTTGAGGAGCAAGTAGGAATGATGATAAAGGAAACATGGGTAGGGGTGTTAAAGTAATAAGAGGGGAAGGGAATAATGGGTTGATGAATATAAAGTGTTGTGGATTGTGTGTGAGAGTGAAGAATGTTAGAGGATGTGTGTGAATGGGGAGGAGGGAAGCATCGCAAGAGCAGTTAAGGGCCCTAATAATATGATTAATCTCTTTTTAACATGAAAATTATTTAGTTATAAGAAAGTGTTGAAACTCGTGAATTAGAAATGATGATTATGTATCATTATCTAATTTTCTTAAATACTACTTTAAGAGTTCAAATTTTACAGTCTATTTCTCATTTTTGTTGATTTTCAACCAACTCAAGGTTGAAAACATGATTATATGTTTCCTCATCATTAGGGTGGATGGAGGTGGTTAGGTTTTCAATTATAGGAATTTCAAAAGAAACAATTAGTTTGGAAGGATTAGCCTAGCAATTCAATCAAGGGGAACTAGGGGCCTTTGAATTTTCTTTGGCATACAAGACAAAATGTTGTGTTAAAGAGAAAAAAATATATTAAAATTAAAATGATGACCTATAGTGATGCTCTAGGTGGTGTATGCAATGTCAAGCTTCACTAAATTTGTGTGAGTAAATAAACACTTTTGTAAGGTTTCACTTATTTATCCTACGATAAATTAATTTAAGAACTAATCAGATAATTAAACAATATGGATTTAAACAAACTAGATTTGCATGCAAGAGTTAAGAAATTAATTAATTAGAGAAGAATAAGGTAAATTTTTTTTTGATGAGGTGGGGACTTTGACTATGTAGTTGACTTGTGTTACAATAGGTAATTAGATTCAAAAATAATAAAAATGGATATATGGGATTAGAAGGTTGTAACAAAACTCTACATAGTTTTATTATACTATAAGTAGGGCTATGTTGTGTAGCCTAGACTTGGCTAGGGTTATACCATGCATCTTGGTCCTATATAGTGCCACATCATGCAACATGGTCCTAGACAATGACACATAGTACAAATCAATCCATGTGCTACAACCTCATCTTGGATAGTGTCATACCTTGTAAATCAATTGTTTAGGTGTCATCTAGTCTACTATTTGTGTGGTATTTTAAGCTCACTCACATGTGCCTTGAATTTATTTTTTAAAGAGGGTTGTGTTAGAAAGCACACTGTTTCTTTCGTTAAGATGCAAGGAGTAGTCCCTCGTATTTTCTTAGTGGCAAGTCAAGCCCCTAATT
>VDFB02337870.1:0-16807 GCA_007258455.2 Sequoia sempervirens
ATAGCTCATTATTTTTTTCTGAATTTGTTTTGAGAGATTTGAGACTAATATATTGCTGAAGTTTTCCTCAAAACTAAGTATGCTCTTCTCCTGCATCCACAAATGACCTGGAGAATCAGAACAGTTTAAAGGAAAATCAACAATTGTTTAATCTGGTTTATATATACATGTGTTCCTGTGAGATCTGGGTGATTGCAGCTTTTTGGTAATATTGGAGGCTTCTTCAGCATTTCCAGAGTGTCAAGAAGGCTTTAGAAAGTCAAGATTGACTTTTACTTCACCAAAATCAGAGATTGGAGGACACAGTAAAAATCAGAATAATTTTTTTTCTAAATTTTTTTGGAGCCGTTTTCATTTTGGCTTCAAAATTCCAGCTTTCACTCATTTGCAAATAAAACAATTTCTGGGTTTTATTCCCATGGTCGAAAAACCATCTGGGTAGTTGTTATATTTTGCAGAAAGTTGATAAATTATGCAGAAATCAAGTCAGAAAAAGGCGTGAGTCGTTTTCACGGGCAGATTTTGCACTGTTCTTCAAAGTTGCATAACTTTTGCCCCGGGTGTCAGTTTTTTGCAAACGAATATTCGACGAAAAGCTAAAAAGGAGCACTTTCCATCCATGAAGGTTTGAGTAAAAATTTCTGCCTTCTTCAGTCAGATATTACAGGTTGAATCTGCTGCATTTTTTTACCTTCAGTAAATCATATCTTTCACTTTTGTAATCTATTTTTCAAAAGAAATAGGTGTAAGAAAGATATTGAAGAGTAAATCACAGCTAAAAGGATTTTTTTCAGATTTGATTTCAAAATTAATTTGTATCATATATTGTAATTTTGGCTATAAAGAGCCTTATAAGCTTTGTAATCTGGAAAAGCCTTGTAAATGCACTAATCATAAAGTGCCAACATTGTAATATTTGGGGGGGGTGATTTTTGATACTAGTGGAAAGGGGGGGTGTCTCGTGTGTTTTCTTTCTTCACACTTTTCTTTCTTCTTTGCAATCTTCTTTTCTGCTCTCATGGATGCATCTACACTTCCAGTTTTAACTCCATATAACTATTTTGAATGGAAATCTAAGATGATAATACATCTGAAAAGACATGGATATCATCGTGTAACAATGGGACTTGAAATTAAACCAAAAGATGATGCAGAAAAGATTAAATGGTTCAACAAATGTGATGAAGCCTTTGGTACTTTGTGCATGTCGGTCTCTCCTGACCTTCTTTTTCACATTGAATCTGCCACTACACCAAATGAAGTGTGGACTAAATTGGAAAGCCTCTTTGGTAAGCAGGATGAGTTAAGAGGTCATCAGTTAGAGAATGAACTCATAGGGTTAAGTCCCAGTAGTTTTGACACTATAGAAGACTTCTTCACAAAATTGAAGGCCATTAGATTGCAGTTAGAACAGTGTGGAATCAAGAAAGATGATAAGCAACTGATCTTGAGTATTCTTTCTAAGCTTGGTCCTAACTATTCTGTATTTGTTTCTACATTCTATGCTACAAAATGTGCCCTAGGTTCAACCTATAAAATGCCTTCTCTAGATGAATTTGCTATAGATCTCACTAGGGAGCAAGACAAATTGGTTCTAATGGGTACAATTAAGCCCTCTAAGTCACATGCCTTAGTTGTCAATCAAGGCACAAAAGAACAAAAAGGGCCTAGTAAGCAAGATAAGAAACAAAAGAACCAAGGAGAGAAGAAGAAAGATCAGAAATCTACTACTTCAAAAGTAGATAATCAGACCTCTTCATCAAAAGGTGATCAACCTAAGAAGGAGAAGGTCAAGTGTTCTTACTGTAAGAGGCCTGGTCATGATGAACATAAGTGTTTAAAGAAGCAAATTGATCACCTTTCTCATCTTCTAGAAAAGAACAATATCAAGGTGTTTGATTCAGTCAAACAGAGTTCATCAGAAGGGTCTTCTAAGGACACAGACAAAAGTAAGGGGAAAGGAAAGGGTAAGGCCCTAGTTGCTGTTGTTTCACAACCAGAGTCTTGGATCATTGACTCAGGTGCTTCGCACCACATGGCCTCATCAGAGGATAATTTTAACTCTTTGGAGCCATGTTCTATGCCTACCATATTAATGGGTGATGACACTCCTGTTGAAGTGCATGGGAAAGGGTCTGTTGATGTGGGTGAAGGGACATTTGAGGATGTTCTTTGTGTTCCATCTTTGTCAACTAATCTCCTATCTGTTTATCAAATCACTCACACTGGTACTGGCAAGCGAGTTGAGTTCACTCCAGATAAAGTGGTAATCAGTGAAATGCATAATGGGTCTACAGTTGCTATGGGAAAAGAGATCATCAGTCTAGACTATATCAGTTCTCTCACTTTGTTCCTGACTCTCCTTCAACAGTCTTACTCACTCATGCAAATGAGGTGAGTTGTTTGTGGCATCAACGGTTTGGCCACTTGAACTACCGTTACTTGCAACAACTCAGTCAACATGATATGGTTACAAGGTTTCCTTCTATTCAATTTTCTGATGGTGTTTGTCAGGGATGCATTCTTGGTAAGCATCCCGAGGAGAAATATGATAAAGGCAAAGCTTGGAGGGCTACTCAACTATTGGAGTTGGTACACAATGACTTGGCAGGACCATTTCCACAACCATCTTTTAGCAGGGCTAGATATGTCTTGACATTTATTGATGACTTTTCCAGATACACTTGGGTTTACTTTCTCAAACAAAAGTCTGAGGTCTTTGAGCATTTTCAGGATTTCAAAGCTTTTGTAGAGAAACAGTCTGGGAATTTCATCAAGATTCTGCGTACAGATAATGGGGGTGAATATATTAATCATCAATTTGAACAGTTTTGTGCTTCAGAAGGTATCAACATGCAGCACACAGTTCCATACAGTCCTCAGCAGAATGGTGTCGCAGAACGCAAGAATAGGTCCTTAAAAGAGATGGCTAATTGTATGATACACTCCAAATCTTTGGCACCTCAATACTGGGCAGAGGCCATCAACTGTGCATGTTACATCCAGAACAGAGTTCCTCACAAAGCTATAAAGGGGGTAACTCCTTTTCAAGCTTGGACTGGTCGGAAACCCACAGTTAAGCACTTTAGAGTGTTTGGCTCTCTTGCATGGGCCCACATTCCAGTAGAGAAACGCAAGGCTATGGATCCACAGAGCAAGCCTTGCATATTTGTTGGGTATCCAGATGATGTCAAAGGCTATAGGCTTCTCCATCCTACCACTCATGAGTTGTTCATTGAGAGAAGTGTTTGTTTTGAGGAGAGCCCTTCGAGTTCTTCTCTTACCACTTCTCCATCCACTATCAGATTGGAGCCTATGCATCATGATGATAGTTCTTCAGAGGATCTTAATCCTCCTAATCTTGATGAGGAGTCTTCTTCCTCCACTTTAGATGATGACAATGATGATGTAGATTCACATTCTTCTCCTAGTCATCATTCAGAGGGTGATGATTCTCCTCTAGACTCTCCATCTCTAGCACCTTTGTGGGCTCGTCAGACATTGGAATCAGCAGGTGATTGGGTTGGTGATCCATCAGATACTAGAAGAACTAGGTCACAGTTTCAAGAGGCTCCTCATCTCTTCGTTGCTTCAGCTTCTGATCCACAGTCTTTTCGAGAAGCTTCAGGTATTCCCGAGTGGGATGCTGCAATGCAGGAAGAGTTCAATTCCTTAGAGAGGAATCACACATGGGATTTAGTCCCTCTTCCTAAAGGAAGGAAAATCGTTCGATGCAAGTGGATCTATCGAACAAAATTTGCAGCAGATGGGTCAGTTGATAAGTATAAGGCTCGCTTGGTTGCAAAAGGATTCTCCCAAGTTCCCGGGATTGACTACTCTGAGACTTTTGCACCAGTTGCTAAGATGAATTCCATCCGACTTGTCCTTGCTATAGCTGCAGCCCATCGTTGGGAAGTTCATCAGATGGATGTGAAGAGTGCCTTTCTTCATGGTGACCTTCAAGAGGAAATCTACATGGAGCAGCCACAGGGGTTCATCCAGGATCCTTCACTTGTGTGTCATCTTCGAAAGTCTCTCTATGGCCTTAAACAAGCCCCTCGAGCTTGGTATGCCAAGATGGACTCCTTTCTTCTGACAGTTGGGTTCACTCGATGCCATTCTGATTCGAACGTCTACATTCTGCAGCAGGATGACACTTTCACTTTTTTGGTTCTATATGTTGATGACTTGTTGATCGCCGGGGGTCACTCATCCATCATCAAGGCGGTGAAAACTGCTCTACATGATAGATTTTTGATGTCAGACTTGGGTCTCTTGCATTATTTCTTGGGGATTGAGATCACTCAGTCATCTTCAGGTATCTTCCTTGGACAACCCAAGTATGCACTTGACATGCTCTCCCGATTTTGCATGGCTGACTGTAAGCCTACATCGACTCCATTTTTGTCTGGGGTCAAACTTGAGGCTAAGTGTTCTTCACCTTTGGTTGATGGCACTTTATACCGACAGCTTGTTGGGAGTCTCATCTACTTGACTCATACGAGACCTGACATTTCATATGCTGTGGGCATGGTCTCAAGATTCATGCAGGAGCCACATGAGTTGCATTGGAAGGCAGCTAAACGGATCCTTCACTACATTAAGGGTACTCATAGCTATGGGATTCACTATGCAGCGGGTGTGGATATTGACTTGGTGGGACATACAGATTCAGATTGGGCAGGCGATTCTCAAGATCGTAAGTCTACTTCTGGGTATTGCTTCTCTCTTGGTTCAGGTCCAATTTGTTGGTCGAGTAAGAAGCAGTCTGCAATTGCTCTTTCATCAACAGAGGCTGAGTATAGAGGGGCAGTTAATGCCACCACTGAGGCTATTTGGCTTCAGAATATTCTCACTGAGTTTGGCATTCCATTCAGAAAGCCTACAGTCATCTTTTGTGATAATCAGAGTGCTATACAAATCTCAAGGAATCCAGTTCATCACCAGAGGACAAAACACATTGAGATACATATGCACTACATTAGGGACTTGATTCAAGAAGGCATCATTGATCTTAAGTATTGTTCTACATCGGAGCAGACTGCAGACATCTTCACTAAACCCTTCACAGAGAGCAAGTTCCTTCATTTGCGAGCTTTGCTAGGGGTGCGACAAGGGTCTACTTCAGGAGGGGCTTCTTAGTCCTTCTTTGTACTCTCTATTTTGGAGGGTATTTTCTCTCTCTATTTAGGGGGGGCTATTCCTTTTGATGGGGGGGGCTTCTTCTTTTGGGGGGGATCTCTATGTACATGGGTACCTAACATGGCCTCATTTACCGGGACCCATCTTTTCACCCACCTAAGCTACACTTAAGGGGGGGTGTTAGTGTAGGTTTTTTATTTTCCTTATGCTTGGGGTATTTATTTTTTCCTACACATATTATTTAAGCTTGCTTAGGTTTATTAGGTGTGGTTAATATGAGGACACGTGGTGAAATACATCAGCTACATGTGTCACTCTCCCCCCACACATGGGTAGTTGAGTTACACATCCTCTTTTGGCTTGTTGTGCCACCTCTCATAACCACTATTTTATTTTTACCTAAGTAGTTTATGGGGTAGTTGGGTTTCTCACCCTCTTTTGGATTTATGTGCCACCTCTCTCTCATCTTCACTTGAGGAGGTTATGCCACATGTCTTGTCATTTACCAAGTAGGTGATAACCTCCCACCTTTTATGGGTAGTAGGAGTTAATGCACCTCTTGGATGTATTTGCCCTTATTTTTCTATATATTGAGCACTCTCCTCTCACCTTCAGCTAGTTCAGCTAGTTCGGTGATTGTTTTGTGGGAGTATTGAGAGTATTCTACAATTTCTCTTGCTTGTCTCTATTTTTTCTCTCATTTCAGATTTCTCTTCATTCTGCTATTTTGATCTTCGATCATCTATTGAGTGAAGTTGCATGTGATCTACGACCAACATCAGATCCTGGCTCAGTTCTTGCTTCTCGCAGAATCCATTGACACTCTCTCTCACGCTTATTGGATTGACTAGTTGATGAATTGTTTAAATGGGAAGTAACAAAATGTTCTACAATTCTCTTTTATATATTTTCTCTCATTTCGAATTCTCTTCATTACGCTATTTTGATGTGATCATGTCTGTTGTAAATGATTACATGATCCGACCAACATCCAGGATCACAGCTCAGTTCTTGCTTCATAAATCAACAATCTCTATCAAGCCTCTCTTTCTGTACGCTCATCATCAAGCTATGCCCTCATCTAGCTGGTTCTTAACAAACAAGATCCACTTGTATCATCATATCCAATCGGTTCTGAATATCCTGTGTCATATTGGTCTCTTAGCTTAGTATCCATCATCGGTCTCAACAGGATGCATCCTTCCTAACAGACCTCATCAATCCCATCCATCCCCTGGATCCTATGGCAAAGGACATTTGCAATTGATTGTGATCTTTTGATGCTTTTGGCTTTTGTTTATCATTTGAGCTCCCTATCATCACTTTTCATGGTCACCTTGATCCATCATATCATGGTGTACTTTGACTAGTCAACATAGGGGCATATATTGATCTTTTCTTTGTTGTTGTCTTCTTGGTTGTCCCACGTAATACCCACCAAGATCCCTGAGGTCTTGTGTTATGCTGGGGCATCGTTTTGTGCTTGTGGTTATCCCAACACCTGGCCTGACCAAGGTCATCGCGACTTTGGGGTGTTGGGATAGCCTTCTTGTTTGATCTGTTTGTTTCATGCATTAGACACTAATCTTCCTTGGTCCTTTATACCTTTGTGTATTGTGTCTTCTGCTATAGCAAAAATCAGTGCTCCTAACGATGGTAAATTGCATCTCATCTTTTCATTACATCATCTTGCATGTTTTCCCCCATCCTCTCATCTATCCAAATCCCCCCATCCCTTCATCCTTCATCATTCTCCATCCTCTCTCACATCTCAATCCTATCCTCATCAACTCATATCTCACACAAATACTCTAATCAAATCCTTGGTCTTATCCCCAGTCTTGTTACCAACCTTGAACCATCATCATCATCCTCATCATCCATCATTATCCTTCCCTATCCCTTTGGTGTTGTTTTGGGATGTATCCTTCCCTCATCAACAACACTTTCATCATCATCAGAAGGTATCCTTCCCAATCCTTTAGTGGTGTTTTGGGGATGTATCCTTCCCTCATCAATACCACTCAATGGGATGTATCCTTCCCTATCCTCGTGTTGTTTCGAGATCCCTCTTTGACAACACTCCATCCCTCATCAACCCCCTTTTGGCTTGTACCTTGACTAGGGCAACATCACCTTTTGTCATCCATTTGTGCTTCATCATCTTCATTTTGCATCATCTTCCTCATCTCCTTCATCACTCTCCCCTTGCATCATCATCCTTATTCCCCTTGCATCATCTCCTCCATTTCGAGAGCCCATCTTTGTTCTCTTGAACCCACATGTCCTCTCAAGGGGGCATCCTTCATCCCTAGTACTGTCATCTTTTCCTTCCTAATCATTTCAAAGGAATGGTATCTTTCCCCAATCATATACCTTTACTGGGTTTCCTGTGTTTTGAGCGGTCTTTCAGGCTGATGCTACCCGTAACACCATCTCAAGAGGAAAAATGTAGACATCTAAATTTGGACACTTAATTTATCCAAATTCATCACTTCGTCTTATTTTTGTTAATTAAGTAATCTTGCTGTTTTAATTAATAACTTTTAATTATGCCAAATCCCTAAGGTATTTGATCAATAATACCTTATCTTCAATCATTTCATCAAATGAATTAATAAAATATGACATTATTTAATTCCTCACGTGTCATCCTCCATCTTTTATTTATCTGATGTAATCCTTCTTTAATAATCTCATCATTGGGATTGTTGCACATGCCTAATCCTTGATTAGGAGGTGTCCACATCCTCAACTTTTCAAGTTAGCCTCTAATCTTTTACAGCCACCTAACCTTC
Organism: Sequoia sempervirens; assembly: GCA_007258455.2. Classification (NCBI taxonomy): domain Eukaryota; kingdom Viridiplantae; phylum Streptophyta; class Pinopsida; order Cupressales; family Cupressaceae; genus Sequoia; species Sequoia sempervirens. The sequence continues at coordinate 7,941 of VDFB02337870.1, forward strand.
CTCTAACCCCTCATCAACTTGTCTAATCATCCCCTGATCAGCTCTTCCATCCCCAAGGAATTTTTAATTCTTTTGTCTTTCAAAGTCCTTTTGAGAATTTTTAATTCACTCTCATCTTTCAGGAATATTAATTCCTTTTCTCTTTCCATGTCCTTTATGACATGTGTAGTCAACCTGTTAAAATGCCCTTTGCCCAGTTAAGGCACTCCACTTCCCATGTGAATTTTTAATTCACTTTTAATCCCCCAATGCACTCAAAGGAATTTTTAATTCCTTCACTTCTTCCACATGTCCTCTCTTTATTCTTTTCTTTCCATCTCTCCACATAAGGATATTTGAGGAATTTTTAATTCCTCACATGTCCTCTCACCCACATGGGACAAGGACATCCTTTATGAGGATATCTTGACCAAATCCCTATGGTCCTTTGAAGTACATCCATGTCATGTACTTCTCTTACACCTCATGTCCACCTCATCTTTCTTAAGCCTCTTCCCTTGCCACATGTCAAGATGTGAGGGCTTGTGAGTTCTCAACTCACCATAGCCCTACATCTTGGCCATGTTGGGATCAATCTCAACCGTCCATTTCTTCTTGGAATTCTCAAAATTCCTATAAATACCCCCTCTTTTCTCTCATTTGGAGGGAGATCATTTTGCTAGCCAAACTCTTGCAATTTTGTTTCTCAATCTACACTTAGCCATTTGCATCCATTTTTTCCAACTATCTTGCATCTCACACTTCACATCTTGCATCTACTTGCCATCAAGGAGCATACATCTCATCTACAATCGAAGGGCCAACCAAAGAACAACTCTACAAGGTAAAAGGTTCCATTTTTATGTTGTTAAGTTCATCATTTGCCCAATCTTGAAGTGTAGGGTGTTTTTAGTTGTTATTTGCACTCTCTTTAGTTTGTTGCTCATCTTTTAACGATTATATTCCCCTATCATAGATCACAAAGGCAAATGCAATCTACACTTGGGTGAATCTAAAGGTATAATTCAATTATATTTTTTTCATCCCTTGAGTAAAATTCATAAGTTTTTTGGTACTAATCTACTAACTCACTTCTTCCTGTAATCACACTAATGTCTTTATGCATCCTCGATAGTTGAAGATCATTGTAATTAACTTCTAACATTGCTATATCTTGAAAGATGCAACCAAAGACTCATTCTTTATTACTAATCTAGGAACAATTCAATTTTTCTAAAGGTCATTTAATCTTGTGTGATTTATTTGGGATCATTTTTCAATGTATTCTCTCCCCTTGCACTTTTTGGTGAGCTTGGGGATCTAAAATTGTAAATTCATCTAAAACTTGTGTATTCCTAGGAGTGCTAGCTTATGCATATGCTCTCTCCTTGCACTTTCTTTGATCTTGGAGATAAAAAACCCATAGCATATTCTTCCATTTATGAAACCTATTTGGGTATTTCATCCTTGCAAGGGATGAAATCAACCACATAAATTGATGGGGTATATAAAGGGGGGGGGAACAAAATTTGTATGTCAATCTAGTCACATCATGTTTAGTCAAGCTCTAATACTTAGGTGATACCAAGATAAGAGTGTAGGGTTGGTCTAAATGGATTAGATACATTTATCCACCCATGCTTGTCATGGGATAGTGTTCACAAATGTGCCTCATGTACCTTCCTAGTATTTAGCGGATGCACTAGATCACCTATTTTAGCCTAGCTTAAAACCATTTTTTGGTTAGTCAGTGTGGTGTAGGGGATGCATATCATACCCCAAAGTTACTCATGATGTACTTCTATGCAATGAGATATAGCTTACTAAGGTATTTCCTTTTTTCCACTATTGATAAGATATTCGTCATCATTTAGAGTTGTGATCTCTAGCTACCTAGATGCAGGTAGATAGTATTATCACTTGCACTATGAGTATACACTTATTGTCAATCCTAATTGATTAATTTAGGTTTATTAAATTTGGTGTATCTTCTCATGATTACCCATGCATATATTTGGTCTATCCAATTATCTTCTATCAATATCTTTCTGATTATAGTCTTGAGTCATTTTTCTATCTCTACCTAGTCATCATCATTCAATGAATCTACCCTATAGTTGGGTGAATCCACTTTTTGTTGAGTTAATCCACTATGAACTTGGGAGAATCCACTTGTGTAGTAAGTGCTAGTCTAGTAATAGTCCTTTCTAGGTGAATTCAATTGGTTTCTATGTGAATCCACTTATTATTGTGAAAATCCACCTTGTTATTATTGTCAGACCAATCATCAATAATAGTTAGGTGAATTTGAGTCTTGTTGGTTGAACCCACTCTATTATGGGGAAATTCCATTCTTGGGTGAATCCATGAATCATGTTAGAAAATATTCTCTAGTTTAGGTGAATCCATTCTCTATAAGAATTCTAGAGAGAAAATCTTGTTAATCATAGATACCAAATTCACATTTGAGCCAAATGTTGTGAACAAATATATTTTTTTCTTCATATCCAACCAACCCATACCAATCGCTTTTGTCACATCACCCAAATAAAATTTAATAAAATTATCATCCTTTTACTACAAGGAAATCCCTAAATGCATCCTATCATCATATGAATCATCCTAATAACAAATTTATCCTATAATAACTTGCTTCAGAACCTAAAACCTAAATTCAACCAATATCATAACACTTTCTTATGAAATTTTCCTATTCTAAGTTATTCATCTCTCATTCAATATATTTCAAATCAAACCAAAGTTATAGTTTGATTTGAAATCACTTTTTCTTTAGAACTTATTGTATCTCACATATAAATCCAACCATCATAATCAACATGCGTTCTCTATCATAGTTTGAGTGTTAAATCAAACATCCCAACCCAACATCAAATAATACCTATTTAGTCCTGTCCTCAAGCTTAGAGTAAATTTTTTTTGTCTAATAAATCACTTGATCTTTCATGCTTATCACCACATGTTTGTAACTTAGAAAAATCATGGAGCAACAAAAAAACCCCCCAAAATAAACTACTAGTTTTCTTGATAGTAGATAATTCCAAGACCCCAACATGTAGGTGAAACCATCAAATCCTACTCATCTTCACAATATAGTCTTCATTGAGAAGGAGATGATATCACCAACCTATTGGTTTGTTTCTAAATCCCAATTGGTTCTTGAAAAAATCTAAAGAAATTTTAGTTCTTATATTCAAAGGTTTCAAGAGGTTGGCTGACAAACAAGAGATTGATTCTTCAATTTTCTCCTCTATACTTTGGGCTTTGCAAGACCTAGGAGGGTGATCCTTGCAATATCAAAGGATTTACACTTTATTTATATTAGGATATTATATAAATATAAATTCCCTCATGAAATATACTAATAATTACAAATAGATTAGACTTATAATTAGAAAGATTCTTGGAGACCTCCTTAATTGGCTATCAGAACATGAAATAAAATATAGGTGATAAATGGGGGGAGACCCTTTGGTGAAGTGGTGGGGCTTCTTTACTATAGGGGAAACAACCAAGGTTCAAATCTTGTGGGGTCACTCTCTACTATGTTGATGCAGAGTAGGGAGGAAAACCTTCTCACAATCACAATTTGATCAAACCCAAACAATCTTTCTTCCCTTACAACCCTATCTTATCAACTTTTCACAATTTAGTCCAATTATCCTTGTAGCATATCAAATGATGAAGTTTAATCATATCTTGTAGGATAATTTTCAGACCCATAAACCATCCATCATTTTAGACACCCATTAACCTCCTACAAAACATATCTCAAAATCACAAAAGGTCACTTTGGACCATCACCTCTAAAACACTACTACTACATTGCCCTCTTAGGCCAATTAGGCCACTTTTACAAAGCATCACCTCTCTAAACCTTCTTCCAAAATAAAAAATTTGTTGCAGAACCTTGACTAGGCTACATAAGCCCTATTTCAACACATTTTATCGAGAGTTAGGCCCCCCAAGTCACTAAACCATAAAATCCTCATTTAGACTAATTTTAGGAGGGTTTATTGAAACTATGCATTCCCAGCCTCTTTTCACCTTATCAATGCATAAAGCACACCCCATATACCCTAAAAATTCTTAACAAACCATCTCCCATCCTTTATTAAATCATTTTCACCAAACTCTAATCTCTAACCATCAAATTCTAGCCAAAATTCATGAGAATGCACCTAGGGCAGCAATCAAAACCCACCAAAACACATTCCCTACTCCTATAGCCTACCCTAACATCTATCTCTACCCTAACTCACTCGTTCCACCAAATTATAGGTAATTCTAACTATGGAATGGGTGTTTATTACATTTTGAACACCTTCAAAACCCCAAATAGGGTTTACAGACCCGCCTGTAGAACTTTGCCTCTTAAATTCTCCTAACCTAATGAAATCCTTCCAAACCAAAGAAAAAATGGAGTTAACACATATATCTAACAATTTCAATTCACTTTAGATTGAAAGAAAACTATAAGGGGCCATACAAATCTTGGGAGCAATAGATTTTACTAAAAAATATAGAAAAATGGAGTTTCTTATTGCCTCTTTCAATCAAATCTTCAACAACAACCTTCCATCAAGTTTCTCAATCCTATTTGAACTTGTCCCTTCAAAATAAAACTAACAAAACTAACTCAAATGACCATTTTAATCTACTTGACCGTTGGTATTCCCTATTTTGCATTTTTGCACATTTACAATATTGCATTTTGACAATTTAATGACCATGATATGAACTAAAATGATTCCAATTACATTGTAAATGGTCTATTATGACCTTATTGAATGATTAAAAGACTTGACATGACAAAATTCAACCTATCCAATGACCTTATTAGACTATATTTACATGACTTGACAAGAAATGGCATGGTTCCCCTACACCATACAACTGACCATAATAAGATCTCAAGTTCCTTTGAGGATTGAGTTGCAGTAAAGCACGACTTATCTCATCACCTCTTTGGTCTTCAAATTCTCCTCCACCTAGTAAGCCTTTCCACTAAGTCAAAAACTAAAAATTGCATTGTACTTTGCATTTGTAGACTTCTTGCCACTTAGAATTTGCTCCATCCTCACCAACTGACCTGTTGACTATTCCCTCATCTTTCCCTTATCATAAACTGATGCAAAACTTTCCTTCACACCTACAAACACATCTTTTCCACTCCTGTCTTGGATTTTCCTCTCTTTAACTCTTGAAGCATACTTGAACTCACTCATTTTCCTTTTCCATTCACCTTTACTCACCTCACCTTCTACCTTCATCTTTTCCTTCAAACCCTCTAACCTTAGGATCTTTGTATTATCAAACTTACACACCCCTATATTGATAGAATTAGAGTATCCTCTAACATCTTTATAAATCAATGGACAAAGTATTGTCCCTACCATTATCTTATCATTCCTCTATAACCAATTTTGAGTCTTCACAAGCAATTCATCCTTGACCTTCTCTTGACCTACTTTTGACATCAACACATCATCTTGTCTTCCATCTACTATCCTAGCATCTTCAAGCTTTGAAGTGGTTGCACACTCTTCATTCTTGTCTTCCTCTAGTTTCACAAATTCCTTTCCAAACATGATCACCTTAGTTTTCTTACCTTGTGCTTTATCATCCTCCTACAATGGTGTTAGTGTAAATTTTTTTCCATCCTCCTCAATCTGATATGTATTGTTTCTCCCATCATAAAGTGCATGTCTATCAAACTGCCATGGTCTTCCAAGAAATAAATGACAACAATTCATAGGCAACACATCACGAAATCTTTCTTGTCTCCGCAGTAACTCGAGCAAAAGCTTGTTTCACTCACCGACCATTTGATCATCATTCACCCAAGATACTTTATAAGGTGTTTTCATGAGAATTTTATCGCCAGTTTATCAACCATTTCATTTGACACCATGTTATTAGTACTCCCTGAATCTATCACTTCCTTACATACCTTTCCTTTGCATTTACAGCTGATCTTGAAATGTTTTCTTCTTTGAGTCATCTCCTCCTTGGATGCTTTCAATAGTGTTCTTCTCACCATCAATGACTCTCCCACTTCTAGAGTAGCAAGCTGATTAGGAGAATGAACACTCTCACAATCATCCTCTTGCACCAATTGGACTCTTTTATCACCACCACTTGAAGTAGAGCCTTGCTTCTCAGGACACTTGAATGTTGGATGGTCAAACTAATTACAATGATAACACCTACCTTAAAATGATCTTGAACCTCTACCACCATCAAATCTTCCTATGAAGCCTCTAAAACCACCTCTTTGATCAGCAACTTGGTCTTTTCCTTTGATTGTATCTTCTTGTTCTTCATAGGTCTACCTTGATCCTCTTCCTCTATTGATGTTTCCTTTTCCTCTTCCTTGTCTTTCTTTCCTTCTTTTTAATTTTTCCTCTACCCTAGCAGCCAACTAAAAACATTCCTTAACTGTTTTAGGCATAGCCAAACTTAATTCATCTGAATTTGATACCTCAACCCACACATATACCTTGAAATATTCTCATTCTCATCTTCAACATGACCAACCCTAATGCTCAACTTGTGAAATTCTTCAGTGTAGGCCATGACATCTTTATCCTTCTATTTTGGGCTTTGCAACTTCTTAAATGTGTGAATTACATGATCACTTGGAAAAAATTGTGCTTTCACATTTGCTACCATTCTATCCCATGAACTAATCTTTGTTTTCCCCTTCTTCACTCTTTCCTCTTGAATGTAGTTCCACCACATAAGAGTAGGAACTTTCAACTTAGTCTTTACAAACTTCACTTTCTGATCATTAGCAACCTCCTTAAACTCAAAAAAATTATCTAGTGCATCTATCTAGTCTAATATCTCTTCAGCATCCAACTTTCTATTATACATTAGCACATCTACTTTCACATTAGAAGCATCTCCTTTTATATCCTTAATAATCTTTATCATCCTTCTCTCATCAGGATCCTAATCAGCATCTTGGGATCTTCCCCTTGGAGGGTTTTCATCTACACCCTCTTCCTCTTCCTCTCGATCACTTTCCTCTTCAGTGGCCTTTCCTCTTCTTTGTTTTGTCTCCATTGTTGAAAATCTAGCTAAGATTTCTTCTTGTGACTCTTTCAACATCTTTATCTCCCTTGCAAGTACTACACTACCTTTAGGAGGCATCTTGTCTTTTCAACTTCCCACTTTTCCTTCTTCAATCTTCAGATTTTCACCCTCAAAAGATCATATACCTATGCTCTGATACCACTTGATGTAGAGCAAGGAGGAAAAACTTCTCACAATCACAATTTAATCAAAGCCAAAAAATCTTTTTGCCCTTACAACCCTATCTTATCAACTTTTCACAATTTCATCCAATTCTCCTTGTAGCATATCAAATGATGAAGTTTAATCATATCTTGCAGGATACTTTCAAACCCATAAACCATCCATCATTTCAGACAACCATTAACCTCCTACAAAACATATCTTAAAAGCACATAAGGTCACTTTGGACCATCACCTCTAAGACATTGCTACTACACTGCCCTCTTAGGCCAATTAGGCAAGTTTTACAAACCATCACCTATCTAAACCTTCTTCCAGACTCAAAATTTTGTTGTAGAACCTTGTCTAGGCTATACAAGCCCTATTTCAACAAATTTTATCAGGAGATAGGCCCCCCAAGTCACCAAACCATAAAACCCTCATTTATACTAGTTTTAGGAGGGTTAATTGAAACTATACATTCCCAACCTCTTTTCACCTTATCAATGCATAAAAAAAACCCCATATATCCTTCACATGCTTATCAAACCATCTCCCATCCTTTCTCAAAGCATTTTCACCAAATTTTAATCTCTAACTATCAAATTCAAGCCAAAATTCATGAGAATGCACCTAGGGTGGCAATCAAAACCCACCAAAATGCCTTCCCTACTCTTGTAGCCTACCCTAACATCTATCCCTACCCTAACTCACCCATTCCACCAAGTTACAAGAAAATCTAATGGTGGAATGGTTTTTTATTGCATTTTGAACACCTTCAAAAACCAAATAGGGTTTATAGATCCACCTGTAGAAATTTTCCTCTTAAATTCTCCTAACCTGATGAAATCCTTCCAAAATAAAGAAAAAATGGAGTTAACAAATATATATACCAATTTCAATGCACTTTAGACTGAAAGAAAATTGTACGGGGCCATAAAAATCTTGGGAGAAACAGAATTTACTAAAAAAACACAGAAAATAGAGTTTTTTATTGCCTCTTTCAATCAGATCTTCAAAAACAACCTTCCATTGAGTTTCTCAATCCTATTTGAACTTTTACCTTCAAAATACAACTACCAAAACTAACTCAAACGACCATTTTAATCTACTTGACCATTGGTATTCCCTATTTTTCATTTTTGCACTTTTATAATATTGCATTTTGAAAATTTTGCAAAATATGACCATATGAACTAAAATGACTCCAATTACATTGTAAATGGTCTATTATGAACTTATTGAATGATTAAAATACTTGACACACCAAAACTCAACCTATCCAATGACCTTATTAGGCTATATTTACATGACTTGACAAGAAATGACATGGTGTGCCTACACCATGCGTCAAAAATGGAGATTTGTTACCCTAATGTTAAGGGGAGACCCCTTAGTGAACTAGTGGGGCTTCTTGCATGTAGGGCCAACAACCAAGGCTCAAACCTTAATATCTAATTTTTTATTGGGTTTATCCCAAAGTGCAATGGTTAAGTTGTGGCATTTTTTTGTGGCCACCTAGGTTGAAGTTGTAAGGAAGCTAAGGTAGTAGAACAACTTCCTACAATAATCTTGAGAGGAGAATAATGCAAAAAAATTATTGATCTTTAATAGTTACAAAAACTTAA
>VDFB02337871.1:0-41838 GCA_007258455.2 Sequoia sempervirens
TTCTCTTCTAAAGATAGAAATCCCTCAAAGAGGAGAGAAAAAGCCTTCCCAAGAAAAGTAAGGAGATAGAGCAGAGGTAGCCCTCAAGGAATGGCCTACCATACTCCTAGAAAAAATTTATAAATGGAGATGCTTTCTTTCTATAAGTGTTTTCTAATTATGTCTACAATATGCTCTAAAGTTGGACAATATTGAAGATTAATGATCTTTCCCTAAATCAATTATTTGTTCTAGTGCATATGGACATAATGTGTTCAATTTTCTAATAATGGACTAGTTTTCTCAAGATCTAAATTGCACTCCAGTTATCATAATAAATAAAATATTGTCAATTGAAAGAAATGCTATTGTGGTGAGAATGTGTTGAAGCCAAAGAGCCTTTATGAAAAAAATTGTAACCCTAATACTCAGATTCAATAGAAGATAGACCAATAGCGTACTATTCATTGCTCGACCTTTAAATAGGACCAAAACTAACGTAGAATTTATTATCACAAGTGAACTTTCCATCATAAAAAATTCCCACCCAATTTTAATCTATATATGTAACCATTTTTTATCTAGATCTCTATTGTATAATAGATTTCATACCTAAGTTTTCTTAATAAAATTAAGTATTCACCTAGTTATTTTTCAATATAACTCATGTGGCTCCTGCATTAAGTGAGAGACCATTTTAATGGAGTATGAAATATTAAAGCACATGTAGATCAAGTAGATGAGATTTCTAATAAGATATTAATACAAGGTAGTATCAACCAAAGGTGAAGAATATTATGCCTCAAGTTTGGCTCCAAAAAGGAAACAGGTCAAAGAAAGTTTCAATAATATATGTGGAATCATGAGATAAAATCAAGTGCATACTTGGATTATGAAATTCTAATCTTGGAAGTAAATTTAGTGATCTCAATTCTGAGAAAGTAGCATAGAAAGACTTATAAAGTAGTGTAGCAAGCATAAATTAGTCATAGAGAATCAATCATGAAGAGAATATTTCACTACTCTAATAGAGGATAAATAAATTATCATGATGATTAAGTATTCAATATAAAGAATCAAGATTATGAGTTTATCATCATGCTAGGATATGTAGAAATTTATATTATAATGGTATTTGATAGAATTTGACCATGGGAATAAATGAATCAATCTTAGCATACCAGGATTTACATGCCTATTTGAGGCCACAAATATATTTTCTTATTCAATAAAAAAAATCCTTTGGTTTCTCTCTACATAAGATCCACATGAAGGAAAAAACTCTTCATGTTCATTTAATAACATCCCAATGAACCTTTAAAAACCTTGATTTGAATTTATCAACTAATCCATATATTACAAATTCGATATGATATATCTACTAAATATTTAACTTCCTTCTATTAGAAAGTAAGATAATATCCCAAGTTTTATTCCTAATGAAAGAACTATAATCCTACAATGTTGAATCACCCTCACCAATACTTGATAATTCCTTAAATTACTGTAAATTAGAAGCAAAGGCAATGTAAACATGTGGGTGAACCTAAAACTATGATCCAATTTTATGAGTGTATGTACAATCCCAACCAAGTCATTAGATGCCTAGATAGAGGACCTACCCAGTCCAAAGTTTTGATCAAGTAGATGTAAGAGTATATTCCTCAACCTCATAATAGTGACTCAAATATCAATGATGTGAAACCTCTTAATCTCTCATTTGAGTCAAATGAGAAGGAGATTCCTAGAGATTATAATTTTATGTTAAAGAGGTAGGATCAAAATCCTAGAAAATATTGTCACTAATAACAAGGGAAGCCAAAGTGAAGAAATGAGGTGGAGTAGTACCTAATGAAGGATTGGAAGAGTGCTCCTCAAACCAAACATTCTTCTCAATAAAGAAAACTTATGAGTGATAAGATGTGGGATTTCCTTATCTCCACTTGGATAATCTAAAAATATGAAAGGTCTACTATATTTTTCCATGGTTATACATTTGTCTAATATAATATGGGCCAAAGTAGGTGGACAAAAACTTAATTTTTTCACTATGGGTTTCCAACTATACCAAGATTCAATTTGTGTGACTCCTTTTAAGGCTTTATGGGGTACATAGATTTGGATTTAGTTCTCATAGTTTATGGTTTCTATCAAATACTATGGTGTTATAGATTTAGACTAGATCATTTAATTAGCCATGTTAAAGTATTTGTTGTTTCACTTAGAACTATACAATGTAAGTCAATACCCTCTATAGTGCACAAGTTCTCAAACCAATGGTTCACATAGTTAAATATAATTATTTGAGAAACGAACTTTGATGAAATTTCTCAATTATTTATCAAGTGATTTGAATTCATACAAGTGTTAAAAAGATTCACTTTTATATCATAAGGAATGAAGGTTAGGGAATCTTGGGCCTTACTAAATGAGACAGGGAATTGCAGTAAATGAGGTTATGAGACCATCTGGGAATCTATCATTGCATTGCTTTCTAGCTAAGGTATAAAATGAGAGGTGCCAAATGGCCACTTGCATCCTGGTAAATGGTTATGGGTGAAGTGGCAAAACATAAGAGGTGACTGGAGCATCTTGGAATAGAATTGTATGAGGGAGGGCATCTAAGTCATGTATACATATGTATACATGGAGGTCTTAAATAAGATATTTTCCAGGATAAAATTCAAGATAAAATGTATATAAGATAGTAGAGATAATAGAGAGAAGAGAGAGAAATAAATAAGAAATTATTAAGATACCACAGCTATATTGTCGCCATTAAATGAGTTTTTATATAAATCCAGATTTATGATTGAGTTGTCAGATTGATTTTCTTGCTTGATGTATGTTGATTCTTGATTGTCGCTTTATTGTTGCGCCTCCTTAGCGCCACAGTTTATTTCGCACCAGTATGCTCGTTAGGGTATAAGATAAGAGCACATAAGGGTTAAAGGTCGGCTTTGGTCTGCGCTTTTAAGCGCTAAACGCGCGTTTCATTACCTCGGGGACCTAAAATAAAAGACAACAAAAGAAAAAATCAAAGTGTTAAGAATTTTCAAAACAAATTGAGAAAAAGAAGAAGATACTTTCAAAGATTGGATCCGAGAACTGGAGAAACGTAATCCCATTCGCTAAGTCTTAACCGCTGAAAAGAAGGTTAAGAATATAAAGGGATGGAGAATAAAAGAGGGATAGAGATCCAAGTATGATAAAGAAACCAAACTAATATACGCCAGGATATAAAAGGATTAATATACAAAATTAATACTTATAAGCCAAAGTAGAATCAATAGAAATTAGAGAGTTGAAAGGAAATTAAGAATAATAAAATAATCAACATGAAAGATAATAAGTATTGAAGAAAGATGTCATAAATAAGCATAGGAAAATCAAGAAAGGTACTACAGAAGGATGGAGAAAGAATAAAATATTGAGTGTAAGCATGCCAAGAAGGGTGTCACTAAGTGTGCCAATGTGAGTGCTAAAAAAAAGAAAGAAGGGTGCTCCAATGTGGGTGCTACCAAAAATAAAGAAGAGCACACAAATGTGGGTATTTCCAAAAAGAAAGAAGAGCACACCAGTGTGGGTGCTACTAGAAAGAAATAAGAGTGTGTCAATGTGGGTGTTGCCAAAAAAAGAGAGTGCACCAATGCACCAATGTGGGTGCTACTGATAAGAAAATAAAACTCTACCAAACTCTAAAAAAAAATCTTGACAAAGCACATTAAATGATAATAGAATTAGTAAATAGTATAGAAAGGTATGGAGTATCAAGAAAGAGAATTCATACCCCAACACTTCTTTCTTTGATTAAATCACCACACATACAACCAGATTTATCTAATACTTAAATCATAGTTGATAAAAAATTGGAGAAATTACTAAAAACACCAAATAATTTGCAACATCTAACATTTGATGCAAATAATCTAGACCAGGTAGTTAAAAAATTAAGAAAAGATGAGATAGGTGGAGAAAATAAGCCCGTGTTCAACTTGGGAAAGGAATTATCCTCACTAACAAATGATTTCATTTAAAAATTAAAAATTATAACATAAAAAAATTCCACTGATTGGGAATCAAGATGGATTTCATCACAAAATACAAGTAAAGAATCAAAACAAGCATTGGATCCACAACAATAGTTCATAGAAGATTATAAAGAAGTGTTAGGGAAAGAATATTTTGACATTAAATTACCAAGGCATAAAGGAAGAGAAAAAACATACACAAAAGAGAAACCTTAAGAAGAAAGACCAATTACCAAATAAAACCCACAACAAAGAAGAAGAAAATCCCAAGACCAAGATGGACTCACCAATCAAACTACCACTGTTCTGAAAAGACACTACTAAAGTTGTGGAACACATTTTTGTTTTATAATATATTTGGTAGAGAAAGGGAATAATTAGAGATCAAGTTAATTGGTATAGAAAATATACAAAAATGATGCAATACAATAATGGGTTCCACAATAATGGGTCCTGAATTTCATCCTCTTTTCACCTTTTTGATTAAATTAACCTAGTTATTTAATTAAATGCATCATTTTCATCTATTAATCTAATTGACCTAATAGGGTTAATTCACCCCTCTCTCGTACTAACATTTCACCATGCTAAATTGAATTAAATCAAATTATTCAATTTAACCCCTAAGTCCTCTTATTTAATTAAATAATCCTAAGCTATTTAATTAAATATCATTTTACATTCCCCTTTCATTAAATAAATCAATAATTTAATGAATATCATATTATTCTCCATCTTGCACATTCAAAATTAGTTTTAATTAATAGCTAATTTCCCTCCTTCCAATTGCATAGGGAATATTCCAAAGGAATATTCTCCTATTTGGCTCCTATTAGCGAATGAAACAACCTTTGATAGATAAATCAAGTAATGACTATAAACCAAGATTTGGCACCAATTTAAATCCGCTAACAGCTTTGAAAAGTCCATAATTGCATTTTTGTCTTTTCTTTGAATTTTATCGAGGTACAACTCCCTCACAAAATATTCAATGAATTAATTTATTCTAAGGAAAGGACATGTGCTTTTAACCAGAAAGTAGAAAAGGTGACTAACACTAGCTCATAAATATGAAACTAACGTGAAGACAGAGGACACAACCATTTATGATCAATACAAAGATTGAAAATCATGACTATCAAAATTAAACCAATGTAAATAAATCAGACTGCAATAAATAAAAGATGTATAGCTCATCCTTCAAAGAAGACACATCTATATCATACACATAACACCAAGATTAGCATACTTCAAATCCTTTAATTCGTAACACACCGATTACAAGCTATTGTAGTCTGAAATAAATGTTATTCCTTCTCGAGAACACCCCCTGGTGTATCCAGAGAGATTAAAAAAATTCCCCCTCATCCTCACTTAACCTCTAATTTATAATATGGCTAAGGCCATTGAATGGACACTAAAGCCATTACTAAATTAGCAACTTCTTGTATCTCGAACGTTTATCGGGAAGTTGATAAGAACAATGGAAATTTTGTTGGGAATATGTATTGACAGAGAAAATTGATCATTACTCGAGCAACAATTGCCAAAGGAATAATCATTTCATCAATCTTTAATGCAATGCATAAGGATACCAAGCGGTTGCACGTGTGAGCTGTCTGATGAGGAACTGCAATTCAATTGATGCAAGGCGACCATAAATGTGAATTAAATTTACATCTTATCAATCTCAAAAGAATGAACCCATGTCTAACCAAAGTTCTATAAATTTAGTCGGTATCACTTTTCTCCCACAATCAATTGCATCCATCATGGCGAGCTCCTAGAGTGACATAAATTTTGTGAATGACTACATTATTCTAGAGGAAATCGAGTGTAGCCCGCTGTTCAGGCACACTTCTGACCAACTGAAAGAGATCTTTGTGGTATAGAGCGAAGTGGAGGAAGAATTGCTCCAAAGTATTTTGGGCAAGGCGTTTTTGAGCCAAGCTCATGTGCATAATACCACTATGCTAGAATGATTTTTTACACAATTGTTAGGACTTCTAGCCATCGAGACTGGGGCGTGAGAGCACTGGAGCACTTGGTGAAACCTAAATACCATCACCATGTGAGGATGGTGATCAACAAACTCAACTATTATCCTTGAACTGGATTAGTAGATCATGCCATCTGCATTGCATCCGCTATCCAAGATGAAACTATGGAGGAGGCCGTGGCTCTGCTGCTTATAGGGGTGGTGAGGAATGATATGGGACTATTCATGCAATTCCTCCAGTCTCATGAAAATCTGTTGTCACCAGCTCAAATTGAATGCTTGCAGGTTGTTACTGAGAGCATTTGTGTCCTGATGTTTGCTTTGTGCACTTGAAATGTCTTTCCTTTGCCTCTTTTTTGTGTACACCAACCTGGGTTTTTGCAATTGAACCAAGTGATTGTGGCTATGCCAATACAATGTAAAAATGTTTATATATGAATAAAATATCTCTTTTTGGCATTATCTATGCTTTTGCATGTATGGCTTGCTTGTTTCTGTTCATATTATGCTTGGAAAATACTAGTTTTCTTCTATATAATATCTTAATTAAGTAACCAGACTACTAATAATTTTGATTAATCAATATAATTCTTTATAGGCGTTAAAACTGATGGTTCACATAACTTAACAAAATCTTGCCCAAGTTCAAAATGACTTAGAGAATGCCGCCCAAGGTATAAATTGTGGGTGAAACTTTCAAACTTTGACTCATGGCTCAACCGGTTTCTTACATACACTTTGGGAGAAAAAGGAAGTTTAGATGTGACAAGAAAACACCGCCCAATGAAGGACAAGTAAGGTAGGCAGTAAAATGGAAGGTTTGACGAACTTAACAAAACACCGCCTAAGTTCAAAATGGATGTCAAAAGGTCACTGAAAACTAGATTGGGTATATAACTTAGGTAAAGAAAGATAACATCCCGAATGAAAATTTTTGTGAATAACAACTCCAAAATTAGAATGATTTCTTTCTGTAGACATCCAAATTTGGACACTTAATTTATCCAAATTTATTACTTTTCATCTAAACATCCTCTTATCCGAGTTAATTAAGTAATATTACTATTATTTAATTAATATCTTTAATTCTGCCAAATCCCTAAGGTATTTAATTAATAATTAAATACCTTACCCTCCTTAATCCTCTTTTCATCAAATAAATTAAATAAATATTACATTTTATTTTCATCTAATCCTAATCCATCTCCTAATTTTTCTTTATTATGATGCATGCTCATCCTTTGATTAGGGCATCCTCCAACTTTTAAAGTTGGATGAATTCCACTAGCCCTAATTATCCCTCTCTACTCAATGCATTAATTAAGCCTAATTATTCTCCAAGGAATTTTAATTCTTTTTATTCTTCCCTAGATTCTTATATGTGAATTTTAATTCACATTCCAACCTTCCGCTTAGAACCTTGACTTGTCACAATCTCCACATGAGGACTAACCTTTGGACTTGTTGTACAATCTCACATGACCAAGTCCCAACCTTTTGGAGAGCCCATATCTTTTATCTTTTAGATTCTTTCCTAGAATGTGAATTTTTAATTCACATTTTATTCCAACCACCCTTTCATTTTCCCATGTAGATTTTTGAGGAATTCCAAAATTCCTCAAATGTCTCTTTCACTCCCACTTGGGGACAAGAAATCCTTTTTTGTGGAAATCTCCTCACTCCCCAAGGTGCATGTCCTTTTTCCACCTCATGTACCTTTTTGACAACTCATCTCCACCTCACATCCACTTGTCCACTTCACCCTCCACATGTCAAGATGTGAGGGCTTGTGGGTTCTCAACCCACCATGGCCCTTCATCTTGGCCTTGTTGGAGCAATCTTGACCGTTGAATTCTCTAGAGAATTCAAATTCTCCTATAAATACCCCCTCCTCAAGGGCATTTTCAACACTTTAGATTTGAGCAACTACATGCTGTCCATTTGAATCCTCAATCCTTTGCCATCATCTAGCCATCTTTGTTAATCATTTGCACCCCCAATCTTGCATTTAGACATTCAAGCAATCATCTAAGGAGCACACAACCAATCCAAGTAAGGGCCAATCAAAGAGGTATCAACAATAAGGGAGGTAAAATTGTTTGTGTTTCATCTTATTTACATTCCTTTTCGTTGTATCACTCTTTTGGCTAATCTTGAGGTGTCCTTAGTATTTTGTTACTCACATTTCTTAGTTATTTTGCACATTTAGAGCAGTAGAAATTCCAAGGTATACATTTCTGGCATGCCCGGTGGGACCCACACACGGGTCTTGCATTTAATGTTTCTTTGAATTAAGAATTTTGCAGGAAAAGCTCGCAGAAAGGCGGTAGCGCCCCAGCAGAACCGTGGCAGCACCCTTCACAGAACTGCGGTAGCGCCCTTCATAGAACCGCGGTAGCGCCCTTCACAGAACTGTGGCAGCGCCCTTCACAGAAGTGCGGCAGCACCCTTCACAGAAGTGCGGCAGCGCCCTTCACAGAACCGCGGCAGCGCCCCACGCAGAAACGCGGTAACGCCCCAAAGCAGCACAGTTTGAAGGTAAAATAGGCATTTTGGCTTCGTTTTTGCTCTAGTTCTTTGCAGTTTTCACGTGATAACTCTCTAACATTGTGGTGGCAAGGATATTGCTGTTTTTCGCTAACGTTTTGCAGCATATTGTGGCGAAATTTGACCAAAGACGAAAAAGAGGACAACTAACATTTGTTTGCAGGGTCATCTACATAATCAGACTTTCAAAAATTATCTTTGCTGTTTTCAAACATAGTCTAATTAGGGGGATTAAACCTCACTGTTTGCTGTGGTTGCTTATTTTTGTTTTACCCAAGGGGGCATTGATTTGTTTTCACTTTCCCCTTGCACTTCGTGTGAGCCTGGGGAGTAGTTGGAAATAGTTAGTGTCTTCCTTTTAGTGGGACCTGCTTGGGGATTTCATCACCCCAAGGGACGATTCCAACCACTGTACCATGGTATATAGCGGGGAGAATGAAAGTTGTACCCAATCCAACAGTCAGAATTGGCGTGAGCCGGTTAGGTGATACCCAGATAAACATGAAGAGTTGGTCCGAGCTCAAGATCTCACGGGGTTCCCGACTCACGCTTGTGACCTGACCGTGTTCACATGCTTTGTGCCTCACGCATCGAGAGTATATTGAGGACTCTAGAAGTTTTGTACATCCCAGATTAAGACTTTGCCTGCCATACCCGCAGAATATTAATCATAGGATTGTGCTTTGCTTGAGGTGTGTTATCTCGCAACTGGCCACCCTTTTGATACTTTGACTTTGTTTTTATCATTTTGCGTCCTGCCATAGCCTTCCTTGCCATCAAAACCAAGCTTGTCCCTCGCAGAAATGCGTGAAATTTCACGCAGTGGGTAGCTTCCCTCACAACGCGTAGCCGCCTCACGCAGTAGCATAAGCGCCCCGCAGTTAGCGTAGCGCGAACGTGAGTATTGCTCACGAACGCAGCAAATTTCGCTGGTAAAACGCTGTAGCCTTTATGCGTAGCGCGAAGGTTTCGGTAAACGTACGCAAACGCCTTCCTCGACATCAACAGAAGTCGTTTACGCCCTCATTTTGGCCGGAAACGCCGGATTTATCGCGTAGTGTCGTCACTTCCATTTCGCCGGAAATGCCCCCGATTTCATCAGAGAGTCGTCACTGATTTTATCGCGAAATGTTGACTACGCCTTTAACTCGGTTGTTGGCTTACAAATCAGACATCAAATCAACTTCGCTCAAAACCAAAGTTGCTTAGTTTTTCGTGCTCTTACCTGAAAATCTTCCATTTCTATCGTAATTTGATCATCCTGTATAGCCACGCCAGACGTCAAGTAGTGGTGTATACAATGCCTTTGTCCTCCTCTTGGCCGCCATTTACAAACCGTACATCGAATCAACTTCATTCAAAAACTAAAGTTGCTTAGTTTTTCAAGCTCTACCCAGTGGTACCTTCCATTTCCTTCTATCAAAAATTTGACCATCCCAGGGCGGCCACGCCCCGCATCGCGGGGTGGACACGCCCCTAACTTCCCGGGGCCACCATTTACAAACCGTACATCGAATCAACTTCGTTCAAAAACCAAAATTGCTTAATTTTTCAAGATCTATCTAGTGGTACCTTTTATTTCTTCCTATCTAATCAAAAAAATCCATTCCTTTGATCATCTAATCAATCTAAGCACACCAATCCGATCAAGTTCATCCAATCATAATTATCCAATCAATATCGTCTAATCATTTGATCCTATCCAATTAAACCGATCTAGTACTTTAATCAAATTCATCAAATCATCTACCTGATCCAATCATCTATCTATCAAATCCCATCCAATCATCCTAATCTGAGCTTTTGTCCAATCCTGATACTGAGCTTGACCAAAATCCTGATTTGAGCTTTAATCCGTTCCCATCCAAAATATTTTATCCATCCTCTTTATCCTGTCATCATCATGAACCCTCACCTTCCATCAATAGTGGTCAAGGGAAACCCTAATTACGTGGACGACGATAACAAAAGTCTTGTCGATCAAGAAGAATATGACATAGATCCTTTCGATGCTATCATCACTAGTAAGCTTTCTCCATCCACTTTCCACAATCCAAATCATGCTCCTTATGCCACCTTTGACAATGGATATCCAGTATCTTCTTCATCCCCATATTTGTCATGTCCTTCATCTACATCATCCTCTTATTCAACATCCACATCCTCTTATCCTCATCTTCCATGACAATATTCCTATTACAATTCCCCATCCATGGCCCCCCATCATAATCCTCTTTCCCAATCTTCCTATACTAATCCTACATCCCCACCCTTTTACCTTAATCGTACATCCATGTCTCCTCATCCTAATCCACCATCCCAATACCCTTGTCCCACCACACCACCTATATCCTCTTGTCCTAATCCACAATCCATGTCCCCCTATCCTAATTCACCACTCCAATATCCTTACCTTAACCCTCCATCCAATACTAGTCCTCCATCCACTCCTATTCCTCCATCCAATCCCATTCATCCATCTACTCCTAGTCCTCCATCCAATCCTAATCCTCCATTTACTCATGGTCCTACATTCAATCCCATTGCTCCATCTAACCCTAGTCCACCAATCCATAATCCCTCATCCATTTCTACCACCTCAGCCAAGCCAACTATATGCAAGTCTCTCATTTCAGAAGTTCTCCAAGGACTCATTACAAAGAAGCCATCCCCAACTCCACATCTTGAAGTCATGAAACCATGCCATCTAGATCCATCATCCACGGTCGCTAGTGATGAGACCCTTCTCCATACCACACCTATTATTGACGTTACCACCCCTAGCACTGATCAAACCATTGAAACCATTGAACCCACTAAATCCATTGCACCCCCATCTCCTACTATGAGAACCACCGAATCCATCGAAAACACCCAATTCCAATCCACTCCCTCTACTCCTAGATCTACCGAATCCACCGAAGACACCCAAATCCAATCCACTCCTCCCACTCCTAGTAGCACTAAAACCCATTCCAATGAACCTCATGGATCTTTCATCCCTCCATCTTCCCTACTTGAAGAGTCCCAAAAAGACTCCGTTACCATGCCTCCCGCACACGATGAGTCACGCCAAGAGTCTAATCCAAAGCATGCCAGCATATCCCCTTCTCCAAATCAAGATCCTACCATCCTATCTAGTCCACCTCAAGATCACAGTCCCCCATCCATTCCATCCCATGTCCCTTTTCATTCAAGCTTCCTTGCTCATCTCCATCTCCATCGCATGGCCTACTACCACAAATCCAAATCCTATCGGCCCTACTCCCTCTCCGATGTTTATCCCATCCTCTCCTTCTCATGATCCCCCATCATCGCCTAAAAATGCTATCCCCACACCGCTTGCATATCCCCTTGGTCCTCTCACATTCCTCCATGGTGGTCTCCTCACAGAAGAAAAACAAAGCATATACACCAACCCTCCTCTTCCACCCTAATGAACTCGCATCATTCTTCCAGAATAACAAAAATCCTGTCCTAGATCGAATACTCAAGAAAATGAACTATCAAGGAAAAGGTTTAGGCCTTCATGAGCAAGGTATTATAGAGCCCATCCAAGCTAAAGAACATTTGTATCCGCAAGGTCTTGGATGTACTACTCATGACACAATCCAAAAATGTTGGTACAACCTCTAGACGTCCTCAACAAGCCTTTCCAAAAGACATGTCGGCTCTTCTCATCGCCCTACCAGATCATATGTCGCCATCCCTCCTCCTCTATCATATCACCTCAAAACAACTGTCCATCTTCCTCCTTCATCCGCTCCATCCATATTGGGTCCTTATGTCCCCTCATCCCCCATCCCATATCCTCCAAGTCCTAAGTCTATTTTGGGCCCTTATATCCCAAAATCACCTCCTCCATCTCATCCTATCCATCCTTTCATCCATCCATCACCTATCCATGTCGCCCATCATAACTATCCCACTCTCATGTTCCCTAATCAGGATCAACAAAGGCACGTACCTGTATATCATCCATCCACATATCATCCTAAAAATCCTACCTCCATACCTCTATTTATGTGTCCTCCAGATCATCCATCCATTCACACCCATCCCATTGCTACTAAAAGCACTTTGGTTGTTAAAGAAGAAATGCATCAATCTAAACATCCACATGAATCAAAAGCTTCCCATGTCCCTTCTAAAAGACATGTTAAAGCAAAGCCAAACCAAATCCAAAATCCAAATCAAATCTATAGGCCGCAAAGGCCCACCAAAGCAAAGATCAAAACCATGTGGATCCCAAAGAAAAAAGATGCAACGCCATCACATGAAAAATCTGTAAGAACATCCAAAGTCACTAATCCAAAAGCTAATCATACACCCTTTTCATCTCTTAAGTCTATTTTGGGTCCTTATGTCCCAAAATTCACCATTCCATCTCCTCCATTATCCCCACATTCTTCATCCCTATCTCCTCCATTATCCCCACATTCTCCATCCCTTAATCCTATTATCTTCTCACATCCACCACCACATGTGCCAATGTTGGTCCTGAACACATCTCCCCATCACATATCCACCCCATCATTCTATCCATACCCTTTCCAGCATCCCATCCATTATCCCATGTATCAACCCCATCAAATCCCTCTAATTCATCCTCATGCATAATCCATTTATCCTAATAAGGTTGTACCAACATCCAACAGTCACTTCAAACATGGGCTCATAACACCTTGATCCTTATCACATGTCTTCTAAATCTGCTTATCCACTTCCTTATCCTTACCCATCTCCACTGCATGACATCCAAAAAATCCAAAAAAAGTCAAAATCCACAAAAAATAAAATAAAAATAAAATAAAAAATAAAAAAAAAATAGTAAAGAGAAATAATTCGTCCAATGGTGAAAACTTGGCAAACAAGCGCCTTGGATAAGTACCATGATGAAAACCTGGCAAATAGGCATCATGCGTAAATCCCCATCTGCACTTGGGGGCAACTTCCTGATATGCATTCCCTCCATCTGCTATGCTTAACCCTTGATTGAATCATTCTTAACCCTTGATCTTTTCTTGATCCATGTGAACATTGATTCTCATCTACTGATGAGAATCGTTGATCCATGTTTCACCCTCCTTTTCATCTTGACCATTGATAGATCAAACCAATTTGAGCCCTTGATTTTTCATTTGCTCTCCTATAAATACTTCATCATTTGGAGAGAAATGGATCCATATTTTGATAGCAAACTTATGATGTTATAATTCACACTCACTTGCATCCATAGTGAGAATTTTTAGCATTTTAGTTTAGTTTGCATCCATATTTAGCTTAAACATCCATTAATGGCTTCCATGTCCATGTAGTTTGCATCCATTTTAGCATAGTTTTCTTTGAAATGGATTTTATCTTTGAGCTTTGTTTACATTTAGCATAGATTACATCCATTTCATCAATCATCTTAGCATTTATAACACATATTCATCATATTAAATTAGTTTTGCATCATATTTCACACGCATCTCATCATTTTCATTGATTCTCTTCAATAGAATTGATCAAAACAAGCTCATATTATCCAAGGGATTGGGAAAGGGTCAACATTCCACATCACTGCGACACCACTCCCCCAATGGGATAAGATTCGAGGTCTAAGAATAGGTTTCTTTCAAGATTTCATGTTTAGTTTAATGGTTTCTTAGTTTTGATGCTTTCGAATACCATCGCATTGGGATCATGACTTAGTGGATTAAATATGCCTCAAATCCGTATGGATCTGGTGTATTTATCCTATATTATGATCATGGTCACATTTTGGTGCTAGGAGGAGGGATTTAATAACCTTTTTTTGATGAATTTCTCTTAAGTTTCTGTGAGTTGTAGGTTCCTGGGATAGAGCGATGATTTTGGAAGTTGCAGTGATGCTATTTTTCACCAGAGCGACGCTATTCTTCACCAGAGCAACATCTTTGCAAATGCATCACAATAATTGAAAAAAGTGTCACAATAATTACAAGGGCGTCACAATAATTGAAAAAAGCATCATAATAATTGAAAAAGTGTCACAATTTACAAAGGCGTTACTATATTTCTATAGTGACGTTATTGATTTTTTTCTTTTACAATCTATCTTAAAATGGCCATATCTTAGTCATATGGAGGTCTTTTTCGAAGCTTTTTTACAATGGGGTAGAATTTCATGCTCTACGCAATGATATAGGTGTTTTTCAATTTTGGTGGAGTTAAATTTTCCATTTTTGCACCTAAAATCAAATCACATTACAACTTGATCTAGATTGTAGGGTTTTAATGCTTAATCATTTATCTAACCCTAACGTCTTCTTATTTTCTTGATTTCATCTAACATTTGGAGCATGGATTCCAGGTTTGAAGAGGAGCACAGAGCATTGAAGTTAAAAAAGCATTTGATATTCATTGTAACAATGTTCTCAAACACATGGAGTGGAGAGGAAGCGAGAAGAGGAGCGGAGGGGGGAATTTGAAATATGGGGATGATTCTGCATATGTAGATGGTTTATTGTTGGGTTGGCTACTTGTGCCATTCTCTGGGGCTGCTGAGAAGTGGTGCTGGTTGTTTTCTTTGGCCTGGGAGGCATTTTTTTTGGTCTGTTTATTGCTTTCGTCCTTCTGGGAAGTTGTGGTTTGGTGTTGGCTACTGTCATTTTCACATTGGGGAGTTGTGTTTAAGGTCTGGCTGCTGCTCTCGCCCTATGGGTTTTTTCCCAGTTCTTCTTTGTTGGGTATGTGGTTGGGTGCCTATTCATTTCTTACTATGGGATTGATTGTCTTGATGTACTTGCTGCTGGTCTTTTATGAAGCTCTTGCTCTGGCGCTGATTGGGGTTTTTGGGGTGCCTATAGTGGGTTTGATTGTTGAGAGTTTCTGGCATTTTTTAGACCCTGACTGGCATGTAGGTTTTGATGTTGCTTTTAATGGTTTTGCCTTCTCTCTACTATTTCCACTTGCGGTCTCTCTTGGACTTTTCCTTCTTTTCATGGGTTCCATTGCCTCTTTGTGGGAGCTTTCTTTCAATGTTGCTTTGGGGCTATGCTTCTATGGGACTTCCTCTTTGTTGCAGGTTGTGGGTTTTGGTTTTCCTTTGGTGGAGTTGTCTATGGAGAATTTTTGGCATGTTTTAGACCTTGATTGACATGTAGGATCAGAGGTTGTTCTTCATGGTCTTACCTTCTCTCTAATCTCTCTACTTGGGGGCTTTCCTTGCCTTGTCCTACTTCTCTTGGGTCCCAATGGATTTTTTTTGGTGTTGTTTGCTTTGCTTGGTCGTGAGGCTGCTCTTCTTTGGGATTTGCTTCATTGTAGAGATGTTGTTGCTTATCCTTTGGTGCCTCTCTTGTTGTCTGGGATTTTCCTAGAGTTTGTCTTCTTGGCTAGGATTTGTTATCTCATGTCTTACGTATTCTTGGTGCAGTTAGGTATTGTTGTTGCTTTTGGTTTGGTTTTGAAGCCGTTGGCTAGTTTTTTTAGCAAGTTTTTTTGATGTCCTAGGTGTTATTCGTGCCTAAGGGAGTCTTGGATGCCCTTTATTTTGATGGGTGTTCTTCTTTTGAGGTGGATAATGTGTTGTTTAGTTCATTGGTTTCTCTTCTTTCACAATATTTTAAGGGTGTTGTTTCCACTCTTGGTTTGAATTTGATAGGGTTGCTTACTTTGTTCATCTTGAAGACCCTGATGTTGTTGGTGCCCCTAGTTACTATGTTAACTATTTTTGCTAGAGTGTTGGCTTTCTTTTGTGTCCTATAGTTGGTGTCTCTTATTAAGGTGGAGACCTATCCTATGGAGGTGGATACATCTCCTTGAGAGGTGGAGATGGGTGTTGTTGGTGTGGTGTTGTGTTCACACTTCTTTTGTGAGTTTTCTCCAGTGCATCTTCTATTGAGGTGGAGGCCATTCCTATGGAGGTGGAATGTGGATTGGCTGGAGTTACTTTGTAGTGGTAGCTTGGGTTTCCATGGTGATTACTCCTATAGAGGTGGAGAGGGGGTGTTGATGGGCTCTAGTTTTTCTGATCATTTGGTTTTCAGTGACTTGGCTATTTTGACCAGTGGTTTGGAGAGCTGGATGGGAGTTTGGTGCAAGAGCACCCAGGGTCTTCATGCCCCAAAAGGGGGGTCAAATGTTGAAATTTTGTTTTGATTGAGTTAATAACATGTAATAAGGTCTTTCATGACCATTTCAGGTGTGTTTGAGTCGGTCTTGAGTCAGTAGGGGTGATTTAGAGGTCAATTGCAAAATGTTGTCAAAGCAACTTTTGCAAGTTTTGGCATAATAGGGGTCTAATGATGATTAGTTGAGTTTTTCATTTGAAAATTAGTTGGAACAGTTTCTAAATGGTTGTGAATGCTTTAAGAATGCCTTGTATGGTTGGCATTGAGGTTGGATGTTGTTTTTGGAGATTGAATCAATAGAAAAACTCTGTTTTCTACAGTTTCTAACACATTTTTGCTGCTATAGTTGATTGTACAACTTGTTACGATATTATAATGGCTTGACTATGATTGGGGATGATAGAGTAGTGAATCAACTTTCCATTTCATTTTGTTTTTTTTTAGTTTCATTAAGATTTGTGCAAGTTAGAGGCTTTTAATCCAAACAGGTCAAAACCCTAGTTAGGGTTGCTAGTGATTGAAAAAATGCAATAAGTTCCATTCCACCTAGTGAAATCCTTTAAAACTTGGTGGAATGGAAGAAGTAGGCATGTTTTTGGTTTCCACAAATTTTTATATGCAGGGGAAGGTGTTTGGCACATGCAAGTTGATGCCTAGCCTAATATCTCCATGTATTAGACTTAGTAACTCTATAGACTTAGAATTTTGGTTGGAAAGATTTTGGGAAATCATTCTTTGTATTTGGAATTGATGTTTTAGGCCTATTAAGACATGTTTGAATTTTTGGAGAGGAAGGGTAAACTCTAGAGTGCATATACCTTGTTGTTACCAAGCAAAATCACTAATTAGGCCTATTGCAACAAGTAGGAAAGTCAAATTTTTGGAGGTTTCCATACAAAGTAACCTACCTTGGTTTTAATGTATGTTGAATAAGGACCAAATGGGTACCTAAAACTATGTTCACCTTTTTGATATCATATATGTATGGAAAGTTATGAAGGAAAAAACCAGTTTGGAAAGGCTACAAGGAGAATGAGGCTAGTGAATGAAAACCCACCATTTGAATGCTTAGATATTGAAAGTTTACTTGTTTGAGGATTGTTTGGAGTTTTCCACCCATTAGTGTTGATGCTAAGTGTTATGTTGTTGTCTAGATATTATACGAGGATCGAGAATGAAGAGCACTATGAAGTAATTCTGTCACTCTATAGACCCAAAATCCTATTTCGGGCTAGACTAGCCAGTTTTTGGAGTCCAAACTATACCTCAGAAAACTCTTTGTCTGAGGATGGAAGTGCAGGTTTGGGACGACAGTGCGGTGCACTGGCGTCTCTCTAGCACATTGGTGTCTATACAACCAGAAAATGTAAAGTACAACAAAAAAGGCCAAAAACCTACTTAACAATCTAGCTAGTTGATCTTAACAAAAAGGACAAAATGATAAATTACATAAAGTAAGTGCATAAATAATAAAAAAAAAGTAGATGAGAACTAGGGTGATGAACACCAACTCACTAAAAAGCCAATTTGCCAACGAGCTCCACACACACATTCACCCACACACAAGAAAGAAGGGGAAAATTGTTGGGGGCTATATAGGGGTCTACCTCAATTAGACCCCCACCTTGGTGTTTCCACCTCTACGGATAATCAAAAGAGCAACAGAGTAGAAAATATGATAAAGAAAATAAAAGAACAAGAGAGGCTATTGAACACTATGAAATAATAGTATGCTACTCTATCAAACCAGAAAAGGGAGAGTGAAGTATTACCACCTCCACCCAAAGGGTCTCAAGGCCAATGAAGGGAGAATGCAAGCAATCAACTTGGCAAAGTCACCATAGCTGCAACAGTGATGAAGAGAGGTCTCGCAAGATTCCAAGCTCGTAACTTCTATGGTAGGCTCACACATATAAAATGGAGTGAATGGAGTAACCAAATATTGTAATGCTTCATGGAGCTGTGAAAGTTGCTTGAATTGTAAAATGGAGTGCTCAAGAGAATTTGAAAGATCAAGAAGTGTGTAGAGAGATGAAGTGATAGTGAAGATTGTTCTTTTGAAGGTGGGATGAGAAGGAATAAGCCATTTTTGGATCGATTGGTTGACAAAAGGATGTTACAATTCATCCCCAATGAGGAGTGTAATGCCTCTGCCACCTTCAGGCATAGGAATCTGTCAGGGATGACAATGTGCTGCGCTCGCATCCTTGACAAATATTCTCTCACTGACACATAGGATAAATTTCAAGTGGGTGGAAGGTAGGCAGGTAATGTGGAATTTCACCTACGGGTTTGATTTTCTAAGGTGAGGGTATGCAAAAGGGGAATTTACACAACGGGTGAAAATCTGCTCCTATACATTTTACGCCCACTTTAGCTAGCATGAGTATCGATGAGTGTTCAGTAAAGTAGATTGAAGAGTTAGAAATGTATACCTGAATTGTCGAGGAAGCAGACTGTGATCTGGTGAACTCAAAAGTGCAGGGCAAGAAATAACGCCATAGGTACTCTCTCTTGAGGAGTTTCGAACAAAAAGCCTCCATAGTCCCATAGAACTATGAAGTTGCATAAAGTACACCAAAGGCCCTCAGACCAATGATGGACAAATCCTGTACGATGTAAGCACCTTACAGGCTCATAGACCTACAAGAAGGCATTTCCCCAAGTACTCTCTCATGAAGGAAGCCCAGTGAAAGGGGGACTCCACAGAGTCAAACTAGAAAGCGGCTTCACAAGCGCACCTACAAAGCAACATGTTAATCCGTAGATAAAACATCTCAAAAAGCAAAACACATCCACGCAAGAAAACAAGAAGATAGTTACACAAATAGTCAACAAACAAAAGGCTTTCAAAGGGGACCCTTAGGAACCTTTCAAAAGAAGAGGGGTCCACTCAAGGGACACGTTGTCTGAAAGTGAGATAGTGTCTTTTCGCAAATCAATTCAACATCAAGGAATCCGTTGTAAAGATGTTCACTTCATCGAGGAATTTGAAAGGAAGAAAATGTCCTTTCACGAGGGGAAGGTTGAGGCTTCTCCCATAGAAAAAGTTGCTCCCTCCTCAGAGGAAATTTCTTCAAGTTCTTTCTTTGTGAACTCATAACAAAGGAAACATACTCCACTAGGGGTCCAAGTTGAGAATGCGATCTTTGAAAAAGGTTGCAAGGATTTTTGAGAAAAGATTCATTGGCTACAAATGCGTTTTCTAAAAATAAAAGTTGACATGGTGGTGGTGTTGTCACACACACAAGGGAAAACACATGAACACCACAACATTATAGCTCAAGTAAAGAAGAGAGAAATATACAAAGAAAGTAAAAAGAGACAATAACATCACAAACAAAGGGCATAGGGGTGATCTGATATTTTGGGGTCAGAGCTACTCATAAATATATAAGTATAGTAATAGTATATAGATGAACTATCATCAACCTCCTACTATATCAGACCATATGAAGAATGCACAAGAAGAAAAAGTAAAAATAAAAAATTGGGTCAACATGGAAAGGAAGCCTAAATGCCCCCAACACTTTGCATTGCCCCCAATTTTCCAAAAATCAAAACACGTAACAGAGGAAGAATGATGCCACAAATAGAGGAAGTTTATGACACACAATCACTCCTGTATCCAAGCACCTACAAGGGTGACAAGGGTCATCCATGAAAACATAATGCAAGCACGGTGGAACACATCACAACAAACACACACCTAATCTAAAGATAAAGAAGAGGCCTCCCCCTAACACTCATCAATCAAGAGGTCATCCACTTCCCAATCTAGATTGTTATAAGGGGAAGGCAGATGAGCCTATAGTGGCAGAATATTAAGGGGAGAGCCTTCTGACCCTCCCACAACAAGGGCTAAGAAAGGAGACTCTTCGGGGTCTCCTCCACTCAGTTCTTGTGGAGCTATGGTCAACAATTTCACGAAGATCGCTGACAAGGCTAGGACCTCATCCAGAGAGTTAAACATGCACTTCATGGGAGTTCCATGTTGTACCTCAATGGATGGGGAGGATGGTGCCCAAGATTCACTACTTGGCTCACTGAGTGAGTCAAGAGCAGCGACAAACTTAAGGGAAGTCAAAACTTGCTTCGTCACTAGGATGGAACAAGCTAGCACAAGACCACCCTTTAAAGAAGGTGGGATCCTCTCTTGCCCTCCATTACTAGAAGGGACAACCTCTGCTTTGTCAGAGGATGTGAACTCCCCACATACGAGGCAAGAGGCATGGAAGAGGAGGAGAAAATTGTGGAGGACACCATCGAGGTATTCAGAATGTCCACAGGTTTAGAGAATGGCAAGATTTTCAGGAGGGACATCAAAAGAGGCAGCTCAGCTGAAGGAGCGATAAACAACAACACCTTTTTAGGATCAGGTGCACCTACACTCACAGTGGGATCCAAAAGTAGGATTGTATTTGATTGAACAAAAGTAGAGGGGAGGAGAGAGGAGGACACAACATGAAGCCCTAAAACAGGGGCAGTTAGCTCCCTTTCCTTTTTCTATAAAGTTGCTTGCTCAGCTGCCAGAGCCTTTCGCCAACGCTTGCGCTCATGCACAAGGTAGTTTTTGTGACTCTTCGAGCTAGAGGATGGGTGCTGGGAAGGGACAAAACTCTCCTACTCAGCCATAGGAGATTCCATCATAGTCGTCTCTGGTGGATGGACAAACTCTTGAACGGGCATAGGAGGAAGAGGTTGAGAAACAACGAGGGGAGTTAGCTCTAGCGCCTCAGCGATGGGCCTCTTCCCATTCACTGCTTTAGGAGTAGGAGCGGTGGGAGGCCGCATGATGTGCAAGGTCATTGATGTCACTTCTTGCATCATTTAATAGTTCTATTATCGAACTAGGCGTGTCTTAGAGTTGTATGCGATAAGGGTGTTTCCATGAATTGGGGAGTTTTGCATTGTAAACAGTGACTTTTGGTCGCAGTTTAGCTCTGTCAGGAGCTTCTAGGAGCTTTCAAGGGCTTTCAGGAGCTCTCAGGAACTGATCTTAACAACTAGTTTCTAACTAATTCTAAAGATTTAATCCTAATTTATCTCTTAACTAATGATTGTTCAAACTCCAATAACTCAGTTTAGACTTCACTTGACTTAATTGCAATTGATTCATGGAAGAATTAAGCTAAAAACCCAATTTACTTTTAATCTAAAATTCATAATTGAAATGTACTTGGAAAGGAAATCTATTTATGTTTGCAGA
This sequence comes from Sequoia sempervirens, assembly GCA_007258455.2. Lineage (NCBI taxonomy): Eukaryota > Viridiplantae > Streptophyta > Pinopsida > Cupressales > Cupressaceae > Sequoia > Sequoia sempervirens. Next base: position 21,865 of record VDFB02337871.1, read on the forward strand.
AGAGAATCTAATTATGTTTGCAGAAAATAAATATTAACCTAGAAAGCAATAATACTAAATTCCATGAATAAATTCCAAACAAGCTTGAGTTTCATCTTTCCATAAGTCATCATTGTCACTTCCATTAAAACTACATGCATTTGAGAATAACCAATGAGTTTAATTCCAATGAATAGTAATTAAAGCTACAGTAAATGAGTGAATATTAATCTACAACAAGCATAATAAACCATCTTGAGAACACAATGAACTTAATCTAAAGTTGAATATCATGAGTTAACGCCATCTCTAATAACAATGATTAAAACAAAGATCAAATATCTTTTACCTTTCACCTGAGATGGAACAAAGGTAAAAATCTAAACTGAATCAGCATGATAAATTATTAGGTGTCATTCTCTGCTGGAGTTGCACCGCCTTCCTTCAGTTGGACTCGGAAACACCGATTCAAATCAACTCCTTATTTGCATTGCAATTGGCCAAAATAGGCGAGTAGTACAAAAGTGCAAATAACCAACATTACAATGCTAAAGCGAAAGATTAACTAACTCCCAAACTAAAACTAAGGGTGGATATTTATAAGAATATCCAATTATTTGAATACAAAAATTGGCACAACCCGCCAAGATGCAAAGTGGCAAAAACTAAACTTAAACGGAACCGAAAGCACCATAAAGAAATTTGCCACATGATAATAGCTAAACAGGAAGTTTTTAAACTAACTGAAGAAGTCAATTCATAAGCATTCATCAGAAGCTAGTTGGAGAAATTAGAAGCAAGACAATTTTTAATTTTGTTAAAAAAGGAGTTTAACACGTCCACCTCATGAAGTCATCACTTAATCAACTGAACAAAATCCACAAAGATAGTGCCATTATGACAACAAAACATCTCAATTGCATAATCACTTCATCATTAATCATCATTAAAAATCAAGACATTTAATGCAACATATAATTTCTAATATATACTCTAATTAGTTAAATATAAGGAAAAATCAATCAAACATTCAAGCATATAGTCTACTGCCAACATAGTTAATTAATATATAATAAAGTATTTGAAAACATAGAAAATGATTAATTAAAGTGTCATATCATGCACTCAACATTTCTCCCCCTCTTGCTGTCAACCATGCCCTCATGGTTGAGGATCTGGAAAATCTCTTTTTCTGCCTACCAACCAAATAACCATATCACCATATGAAGTCACATATTATAGGAATGTTCTTCGATGAGCATATGCATTTTGTTCTTCAATTCTCCTCAACCTATCTCTTAAATTTTCTCCAATAAACTGCAGTGGAGCATTCAATGTAGGTGTAGGTGCTATGAGAAAGGGTGGTTTGAACCTCATGCCAACCCAATTAGTATTATGCTCCTCAATGACCTATATCAAAGATCTCACTCTTATGAGACTCCAAGTGATGTTTCTTGGAGAGATTGGTTCTCTCCTTCTTACTGATACTGGAATGTTGTACTTTTCTCTTACTGCAGTCAAGGCTCTGTGTGGGAGATGTTCTTGAACATTTATAAAAAATTGAATGCTTTTAGTCAAATTTCTCCTATAGACCGATGCCACATTATCTCTCAATGCAAAGTATCTAAATGTGGCTCTGAAAGCCATACACCAATGAGTTTCATTCCTCATTGGAATGCCCAATTTCATTTGTGCTTCTTTGTACTAGTCTATCCTGTTCTCCCACTCAACTTGGTTCTGTAACAAAGACACAAAAGATCTGGTTTGCAACTCCCCAATGTAAACATTAAGAAAAGACTATGGAAAATTACCAAGAAGAAAGCCATGCTGAAAGTATTCACACATTTGGTTTTGAATGGTGGGATGGATGTTGTAGAAATCTTCAAGAAATTCTCGGTCACCATCAAAATCTATTTTTCTTTTTAAAACCAATTGATTAATTTTCCATTGTAAAAACCTTTCTCTAAAAAATAATGCATATAATTCTGAAGGTTTCCTCATTGACAACATTGCTGAGGACAACTCTACCTCTTGTTGTAATCTTTCATTTGCTTCATCTCTCTCCTTTTCTAGCTGTTGATAAATTGGATTTTCAACTGATTATTCTCATGCTTAAGCTTGAGTGCTATAAGAGAGAGGTATCTCCTTGGAGTAGATGAGGTAGAAGCCTTATGATAATGCAATCTACTTGACTATTGTTTTAATTCTTCCTCTTTCTGTTGCAATTCTACCTTTAGTCTCCCTATTTCTACAACACTGAGCCTTGCTGTCTCTTCTGATTGAGCTAATGTTTGTGCATTAGCCTATTGTAAGGCCTTTTCTGTTTGATTCAATTGTGTTTGCAAATCTCTATCATTTCCTTTTCTATTTTCTCAGTCTTGGTTACAGATTGTTGCAATTCTTCTTCTTTTATTTTTAACTTCTCTTCCAGAAGTTGTATTCTTTTATTTTTTTCTTCCAATTCCACTTGGATTCTAGATACTGCCATGGCCTTGGCCATATCTTCTTCTTCTTCTTCTTCCATCTCCTCTTCTTCCTGCAATTGAGGGGATTTTTCTTGTTCGGTTATTGGTTCTTTCCATTTCCTTCTTTTAAAAACCAACAGGGGTGGGGAAGAAGCTTCATCAGACCCTTCAACAGGATTATCTTCTTTTGACATATCAGAAGATTTTTTTTTAGATGGAGAGCCATGAGATACTAAAACAAGGGTTCTCTGTAGAGATGGAATTAGGGCTTTAGGAGGACTTTCAAGTTGTTTAGGAGAACGAGCAGGCTCTTGGATTTCCTCATGGTTTTTCAAGGTGTCTTGAGGGGCATCAGGAGTTTCAATTGGTAAATCATGAGAAGTCATAACATTGGCGTCAACAACACTAGGGTTTTCTTGTTGTGACACACATCTTTTTCTTTTAACTATTTTATGGGTTTCTCTTTCAATCTCCTGTAGCTTTCTTTTTCCCTTTTTCTATCCTTTTTTAGAAGCTTCTCCTTTCTCAATTTTCAATTTTTTCACTGTGGGTCCCTTTTTGGATTTCTTTCCACTTTTGACTATGGGGGTTGACAAAAATTCTAACCACCCCTCTTTACCAGACTCTTTCTTCATGAAATGGTGCTTGATAATTAAATGAATCAAACTATGGTATCTAATGGATGACACACCTCTAGATTTTACCCTAGCTACCATAGAAGATATTTGCATGAATAAAAATGTAGGAAGGTTAATTCTTACAGAATTTTTGGTGTTTCCATACCTCAAATGCATGATAATTCACATTCCTGGCCCTAAAATTGTGTCATAGTGCCCCTCGCAGGTGAAAAATTTCATCAACCATGTTACAATTGTCTTCCATGGCTCTTCCATACTATTGCGAGCAACTCCATTTTGGCTACCCTTATGCCATAAAATTTTTGGCCACCTTCCAGGTTCTTCATGAAATGCAGACACCAATTCCTCAAAACCTACATACCCTTTGTTTACTGGCTCACCTTCAGCTAGAATACCAGAGAGTTCACTTATAACAGTAGGGATAACCTATATTATTTCCTATCTTACTCTGGTAACATTCACATGAAAGTTCATAACAAATTCTTCAACTAAATCAAGTTTGAAACCTTCATACATTTGTATAAACTCAAGCCACCCTACCTCTTTGAGCAATCTTTCTGTTTCAAGATCTAAAATGAAGTTCTCTGGCTCTGAATTTCTTTTCTGCCCCATTTTTTCTTACTCATGTAATTTCAATAGAGAAAATGGCAGACACAACTGTTGAGTGAAATACAAAATAAACGTTTCTTTCCACATACACAAAACTTTTCAAAAAAATGCACGTCGTGTCAAGATGTTAGGCATTTAATTCACCTCATTCCTTGTGAACGTTCCACACATATCAACCAGTATTTTGAATTATGATTCAGACGGTTGGCAACGATGCTAACATAAGCATACTTATTTTGAACTGATATGAAATCTCCCTTATTACTTGTATTTATTGCAGCAATCATTTCAATGTCAAATCCTTATGTCTTTGCTAGATTTTGAAATGATTAAGACTTATTTATTATAACATTAATAACTATGGGTAGAGATATCTATGCTCAAAATATTTACTTAATTTCACATCACATTAACTAAGTTAGAAAGTAATATTTTGAAAATAATATCTACAATAAATGCGTACCTTTTTATTAAATGCAAGAGTCAATCAGAGCATATGAATTAACTCAGCTGACAAAAATTCCAACGAGTTAATAAAAAAGAGCTAAGAATTAACAAGAACATTTATTACAGAGAACCTTGGGAACGTCAAGAGTCATCAGGAGACCGCCATTTCTAGTTTTTCAGCCATCCTTTTTTTTCCTTTTTTTTTAAATTTTTAAATTTTTCATTTTTTTATAAGAGTTAAATTGCCGTTTTTGGTTTTCAATCTATCTCCTTTATTCACAAGGTAAACCACCATTTCTGGTTTTCAATTTATCTCCTTTATTCATACCTTTTCAAAATATTATCCAGGTGCACATTCTCCTATGGAAGGAATATCTTCCATCAGAAAATGTTCAACTCTATTATGCAATTCTGATACAAATTCTTCTTTTGATGTAGGTTTGTGATACATCTTCAAATGATGACCATTAACTAGCATGATACTTCTTTCTCCATCTATTGGTATCAGTTGAATAACTTCATTTTGAAAAAAATGATCAATTTCATAGGGTCCCAACCATCTTGTATGAAATTTCCCTCTAAACTCTTGAAATCTAGAGTCAAACAATAATGCCCAATCTTCCTTCTTGAATTGTCTTGTCACAATATTTTTATCATTCCATTCTTTCCTCTGCTTCTAAATTATTTATGTATGTTGAAGAGCTTCCATTCTCATTTCATCCAATTGGTTCAACTGTAAAATTCTATTTTTTTCTGCTTCAGGCAAGTCAATACCAACCTCCAATGCTATTTTCAATGTATGCAATTCAAACTCAATAGGCATGATTGGAGTTTTTCCAAATACTAACTCATATGGAGAGAATCCAATAGTTGTCTTCTAGGTTGTATTGTATGCCCAGACTGCTTCATCTAACATTTTTTCCCAATCTGTTTTCCTCAATGAAACAACTTTTGTCAAAATATTTTTTGATTCCTGGTTAGTAACCTCTACTTTTCCATTCGCCTGAGGATGATATGGCATTAATTTTCTGTGTCATCTGGTATCTTTGCATAAAAGATTCCATCATAATAGACACAATTTGTGGCCCTTGGTGCACCGAATCTCTGCAAAATATGCTTGTACAAAAAATCAACTACTTTATGTTCTCTTGTTGCTAGTAAAGCTTTCACTTTGGCCCACTTTGTGACATAGTATGTGCAAACTAGAATATATTGTTGTCCTCTGGAAGGTGGATCAACAGGTCCCATAAAATCAATTCCCCAATTCTCGAATGGTTCCAAAACTATTTGAGGTTGTAACAACATCTCCATTGTTGGTGGAGGTCTTCCCATGCGCTGACATTCATCACAATGCTTAACAAAGAATGAAACATCCTTTGTCATAGATGGCCAAAAATAACCAGCTCCTAAGATCTTATGAATAGTTCTGACTACTAAATAATGTCCTTCTTCTGGCTCATGATGGAAAGCATGTATGACATCATAAATGTCTATTTTAGCTACACATCTACAAAGAACGTGATCAGGATACATTTTAAATAATAGTCCATTTATCCATTGAAACCTAGAACTTTCATGAATTAATCTTCTTTTTGTTTAGGATTGAAATAATTTGGACACTTCCCTATTACAAGATAATTTGCAAGATCATCAAACCATGTTGGATGAATTGATATTGTAAACAAGTGCTCATCTGGAAATGTGTCATCTATTGGCTCTTGATCACCCTACAAAACAAATCTAGAAAGGAAATCAACAACAATATTATCTTTACCAGCCTTATCTAAAATTGTTACATCAAATTCCCGCAACAATAATAGCCATCTTATAACTCATCCACCCACTATAGCTTTATTCATCAAATATTTAATAGCAGCATGGTCTGTATGAATGAAGACTTTGTAACCAATAATACAATGCCTAAATTTATTGATTGCAAATATTACTGCTAAGAACTCTTTTTCACTTGTTGTGTAGTTCCTTTCACCAGGATTCAAATTTTTACTGATATAGTAGAATAGCATGCATTGCTTCGTTCTCATCTTTTTGTCCCAAAACTGCACCAATAGCAAAGTTAGATGCATCAACATGTATATGAAATGGAACTCCCCAAATAGGTCCTTTGATAATTGGAGCAATAGTTAAGACATGCTTAATTATCTTAAATGATTTTTGACAATCACTTGTCCAAACAAACTCCGCATCTTTCTTGAGCAATGTAAATAAAGGCTCAAAATTTTTACAAAACCCTTCAATGAATATTCTATAGTAACTATCATGCCCAAGAAAACTACAAACTTTAGTTTGACTTGTAGGGATCTTAATCTTTTGAATAATTTCTATTTTCTTGGGGTCAACTTTTATCCCCTCTTTTGAAATGTGATGTCCCAGAACAATCCCTTCTGTCATCATGATAGAACTCTTTTCACGATTCAAAGACAACCTAAGATCCTTACATCTTTACAAAACTTTATTCAAACTCTCAAGTGCTTCCTCAAATGTTTGTGCATGAATTGTGAAGTCATGCATATAAACTTCTACACATGAGGTAGTCAAATCTGCAAAAAATTACCAGGATTCCCCAAGGACATGTAAAGGTAGTCTTATCCTGGTCTTCAAGAGCCACTTGGATCTGATTATAACCACTAAAGCCATCTAAGAAAGAGTAATAACTACTACCAACTAGGTTATCTAGTACTTGATCAATAAATGACAAAGGAAAATGATGTTTTTTAGTGGCTTTATTTAATTCTCTGTAGTCCACACATACACGCCATATTCCATTTTTCTTGGGAACAATAACCAATGGGGAGTCCCATTGACTATCAAATATTGGATAAATAAATGCTACTTTCAACAGTTTTTCTATCTTTTGTTTCACAATATCCCATAGAGTAGGATTGATCCTTCTTTGACCTTTCCTTACTGGTTTAACATCTTCAGTATAAATATGTTGAGTACAAATAGAAGGGTGAATCACTCTCATGTCTTTATATTCCCAAGCAAATTCTTTAGAATGATTTTCCAAAGTCTGCTTCAATTCCTTTTCGTGGGAAGAAGACAAAGATGGATTAATGAAAAGAGGCTTATCCCTTGCTACTGTTATTTCTTTGGTCTTATTCTTAGAATCAAGTGGATCTCCAACAAGTGTATTTAAGGGAAAAGTGTGTGAATTTTGCTGATGTAGTTGATAGTTGTTCTCTTTTCCTTGAAAGATCTTTTCAGAATTAAGATCTTGTTCCTCATCTTCTTCAATATGTTCTACCAAGGTAACCATAGCTAATTATACAACACCATCTCCTTCTGAATCCATATCCTCATCAACCCAAAGTTGAGTATTCGGCTGAAATGATGGTTGGGCAAGAGGAAAAATTGACAATTCCTTTTGTTTTTAACCATTAGAAATGATCATACTTCCTAATCTGCAATCTATCAATGTAGCTACAGTAGCTAACCATGGTCTACCTAAGATAATTGGATAACCAAAATTATTCTTTCTAGCTTTAAGAACAAAAAATTCAATTGAATAATCCCATGTATCAATAGTAACCATAATGTCTTCAATAACACCTTCAGGTTTAGTAGTAGATTGATCTGCCAACTGTAAAACAGTTCTTGTGGGCCAAACAATTGTCATACCCATCAATTCAATAGTGTTTGATGTGATAACATTAATATATGCTCCTATATCAATTAATACATTGGTTATCTCAATCCCTCCAATACTTAAAGTTATCATAGGACTACCAAGATCATTATATTTTTGAGGTAGTAATCTTCCTGATAAAACATCAATGAGTTTAGTCCCTATCTGAATTGTAGGAGGTAATTTCTTCTTCCTACCTAGCGTTTTCATACAAAGAGATTTAACCAATTGATTTATTTCTAGTATTTCTTTAATGGCTTGCAATAATGGTATATCAATATTGATCTTTTTCAATTCACGAAGAAGTTGAGAATCTACCACATTCATGTAATTTGGTTGAGATTTGTTGGGAGCTACTTGTTCTATTTTTAAATGTTTAGGATAAGGTGCTTGCTAAACCTTTTGTTCATCATTAGAATTCTAATCTTCCTTCAAGTACTCTTCTTCTTTCTCACTTTCCCGATCTTTAATGTTTGGTATGAATGGAACATTTCGGTTCCTCAACTGAATATCATTGGCATCTATCACATTCAAAGTAGGAGGATTGGCATCATTACAATTGTTTTTCAGATTTGAAACAGGTTGTGCTTGTAACTGAGGTTGGTTTACTTGTTCATTAGGAAGATTAGGAATAGTGACTAATGGAGGTTATTGTCCCCAAGGATGCCTTGGTCCCTGATTTTTCCATGGTTGAAATTGTGTTTGATTTTTCTGCCACTAAGGTTGGTTCAACTACCATTGTGACTGATTTGGTTGCCACTGTGGTTGATTCCACTAAGAATTCATCCATTCGGGGTGACCCCAAAATGTAGGTGAGGGTTGTGCTTGGTAAGGAGGAGTCCATTGGTTTGCATTTGACCAAGGATTTTGATTCCAATCAGCTCTAGGACCATATTGCCCTTGATTAGCATTATATCATGTATTCTAGGGTCTCTATCTAACATAGTTAAGTTCTTCCTCTACTTCAGGTTGTTTCTTCAAATGATTCTTAATTCCAAGTAAGAGGTTACAAGAACTTGTTGCATAATGTTTTTCACAAATTTCACAGAGATCAACTTGATTTACTGGACATTCTCTCAAAATATGTTTACCCCTACATTTGGAACAATAAATGGATAAAGGCTCAGTAATATTTTTATCTCCTTGCATGTTGAGATGAAGGAGTAAATCAATTTTCAAATTTGCAATTTCTTCCATTACTTGAGACACATCAGGAGTAAGAACTTTATTTCTTCGGGAGTTTCTAGTGCCTACTCTAGTCCTAGATTAGTTTCTACATATCTCAATAATTTCTTCCAAAGAAAGCTTATTGATGTCTCCTTTCCCCATAAGATTCAAAGATTCTCTAGATTCATCATCAATTCCTTTTAAAAAATTTGTCTTACTAATCTCATTATCTAAACCATTACCACACCTGTTATGCACAAATTGAAATCTATCAGCATAATTTTCTAGGCTTTCATCTTCCAATTTTCTCATTCAAAACAATTCCTCTTTCCTATCTCTTACTCAATAGTAATCTTGATATTTATCCAAAAATTTAGTTTCCATTTCCTGCCAAGTTGAGATTGTTCATGCACCTAAACCCATGAACCAACATAAAGATAACTCTTTCAATGTAGAAGGAAATAGTTTTAACTTCTGGTTATTAGTTGTATAGTCATAGGTTTCAAATAAAACCTTAAACTCAAAGAAAAACTGGTCAGGATCCTCATAAGTTTTTCCTCTAAAGGTAGGTAATATAGAAGGTAAAATGATTTTCATAGGAGGCTCATCATTCTGTACATTCAGATTCATAGGATAAGAAAAGGTCCTATTATTTGGTGGAGGATCATTTCCCAGTTGATCATACATTTCTTCTTGATGTTGTTCTTGATTCACTTGTTGATTTAAAGCTGATATTGCTGAACTTCTTGTTCTTGATCAAAATTAATATTTTGTGGAAGAAATCCTCCTAGAGGATCTCTAGCTCGTCTCATCCACAATCTAAACTGTCTTCCTTATCAACACTAAGGCTTCAAACTTAAATAGCTAGATCTTTTAATTCGATGGCAACAACACCAAAAATGATGTGCAAGGTTGCTGATGTCACTTCTTGCATCATCTAATATTTCAATTATCGAATTGGGTGTGTCTTAGAGTTGTATACGACAAGGGTGTTTCTATGAATTGGGGGGTTTTTCACTGTAAATAGTGAATTTTGGTCATGGTTTAGCTCTGTCAGGAGCTTTCAGGAGCTCTCATGAATTGATCTTAACAACTAATTTCTAACTAATTCTAAAGATTTAATCCTAATTTATCTCTTAACTAATGATTGTTCAGACTCCAATAACTCATTTCAAACTTCACTTGACTAAATTGCAATTAATTCATGGAAGAATTAAGCTAAAAATAAAATTTACTTTTAATCTAAAATTTAGAATTGAAATGTACTTGGAAAGAAAATCTATTTACGTTTATAGAAGAGAATCTAATTACATTTGCAAAAAATAAATATTAGCCTAGAAAGCAATAATACTAAATTCCATGAATAAATTCCAAACAAGCTTCAGTTTTGTGTTTCCATAGGTCATCATTGTCGCTTCCATTAAAACAACATTAATTTGAGAATAACCAATGAGTTTAATTCCTTTGAACAGTAATAAAATCTACAGTAAATGAGTGAATATTAATCCGCATTAAGCATAATATACTGTCTTGAGAACACAATGAACTTAATCTAAGAATATGAGTAATCGCATTCACTAACAATGATTAAACAAAGATCAATATTCCTACTTTCCAATTGAGATGAACAATGCAAAAATTAGCTGAATCAAAGAATATAACACAAGGTCACCTCCTTCGGTTGAGCAGAGCCTGCTCTTCCTCTGGTGGGACCTAAACATTGAGATTCAAATAAACTCCTTATTTGCATTCCAATTGGCCAAAATAGGCAAGTAGTACAAAAGTGCAAATAACCAACATTACAATGCTAAAGCGAAAGATTAACTAACTCCCAAACTAAAACTAAGGGTGGATATTTATAAGAATATCCACTTATTTGAATACAAAAACTAGCGCAACCCACCAAGATGCAAAGTGGCAAAAACTAAACTTAAACAGAACCAAAAGTGCCATAAAAAATCCACCACATGATAATAGCTGAACATGAAGTTTTCAAACTGATTGAAGAAATCAATTTAGAAGCATTCATCAGGAGCCAACTGGAGCGATCAGGAGTAAGACAAATTTAAAGTTTGTTAAACAAGGAGTTTAACACGTCCACCTCATGAAGTCAATGCTTAATCAACCAAACAAAATCCACAAAGATAGTTCCATTATGATAGAAAAAGATCTCAATTTTCATAATCACTTCATCATTAATCATCATTAAAAAGCAAGACATTTAATGCAACATATCATTTCTAATATATACTCCAATTAGTTAAATATAAGGCAAAATCAAGAAAACATTCAAGCATATAGTCTACTGCCAGCATAGTTAATTAATATATAATAAATTCCTTGAAAACATAAAAAGGATTAATTAAAGTGTCATATCATGTACTCATCACCGCGGAGGCCGAGACATAGAGGATTCCCCGCAGGGATCCTTTCTCCTACCATACAAGTAGGTCCAAGGTCCAGGAGACACAATAGGAAGACCTAATATCCATATCTTGGATTTACGCCAAGTAGGCACCATCAGACTTCTTATGTAGAATCCAAGAGTAGACATCCAAAACTCTTCTTCAGAAAGTGGAGCAAAAGGGGCACCCCCTCTCCTTTCCCTTTCAAGAAGAGGAGGTAGCTTGTTGTTGCACTACCGAAGGGGTCACTTTTGGCTGCCATTTACCCCTAGTCTTATACTTCACTTAGTTTTAGTAAAGTAGGTTTGTTCTTGGGGGAAGCAGATTGAACAGGGTGGGCAAAAAATGATCCAATGAATAGCCTCCATGGTACACCAACAGTTGATATTTGGTGTCATGCACGATGTGCACAACACCTTCGTGGGAGAATTTTAAACACTTATGAATGACAAAAGCGATTCCATTCATGGAAGCTAGCCAAGGTATGCCTAACTTCACCCCGAACAAATAAGATTCTAGGATAACATCAAAGGTTGTGTTCATAGCCCTAGGTCCAACTAGGACAGAAAGAGTTAGAGTCATACGACTTGAGAGAGAGGCCATCATGCGTAGGAATGGTAGAATTTGTTTCTTCATACCCCTCCCTTTGTAGTGAATTCAACCATAACATCTCTTCTGTAATAACATTCACTTGGCTTGTGGGTTCAACTAGGACCCCTGTCACAATGTTCCCATTTGAGCCAAGCAGGAATGTAGAAGGGAGAAGGCTTGTTATTCAAGGGCATGTCCTACACGAAGAATGTCACATCTAGTGAGCCAGTTGCAGATTGTGGGGAAGGAGTAATCGTGACCATGTTAATGTACACCAAGGGCTGAGTGGAAGAATTAGAGGGGTGAATAATCAAGTTGGCAGAGTGAGACAAAAATGGGTCTGTGTAGATCTGCAACTCACTATTGGCCTTCGCCATCAATTTTTTTGCATTTTGTTTTGTTCCATTGAGACAAATGGTACCATCCTCGATGCAATCCTATATCTTGTGATGCAGGCATATACAACATTCAGTATCATGTCCATTAACTTGATGGTACTGACAAAAAGCATTCACATCGTACCAATCAGGGTAAGGTTCCTTGAGAGGTTGAGGGTTCTTCAAAGTTATGATCTTGTCCTTCAACAACTTTCGCAAGATGGAAGAATATGATTCTACTAACTTTGTAAACTTTTTGTTGCATCTGAGGCCATTATCATTTGTCACAGCTACTATATTTGCAACTTTACCCTTTTCTAAGATGGATACAATAGATTTTCCTTCTAAACTAGAGTGCGAGTAGGATCCCCCAAACTGAACTACCGTTTGCTGATACTCTTGTAATGCAACACACAGATGTGTAAAAGAAGGGTATTTCATGAGGGAAAAATTTTCCTGCCAAGGTCTCTGCAGGTTTCCTATGAACACCTTCTACACATCGAAATCGAGCAGTAGGTATGAGATTTGTGAAAAGAGCACTTGATATTGCACTATGAAATCATTTATTTTCTCATTATCCTCCTGCTTACATCGGACGAGATCCGAGGTCATATTTGGACTGATGTTGGCTTGGAACTTTCAAAGAAACTGATTTACAAGTTGATCAAATGAGAATATAGAATTGTCAGGCAAGGAACAATACCACTCAAGTGCTATATCCTTGAGAGAACGAGGAAATAATTTTGTCATCAAAGCATTGTGATCAAAGAAGTATGTACACATGGCATTAAAGGTAGACACATGTGTTTGTGGGTCCCCTTTTCCTCCATAATTCTCAAGTTTAGGAATCTCCATTCCTTGCGGGAAGGGAGTACTCAAGATTGCTACTGACAATGGGCTATGTCAGAAAAAAGGTTGAAAGATAGGTTGGGCAGAGGCCTAGGAAAGGCTTGCCAACTAGTTTTGCATTCAACCCATGTTTTGGAGAAGGGCATTCAAAATAGGGTCAAAAGATGATAAAGGACCAGTGGAACCTCCAGAACCACCACCATTAGAACCACGTCTAGAGCCACTATTGTGACCACCGTTAGAGGAACCACCACTGATAGGCCTCCATTGGAGCCACCTCCACTACTGAAACTACCACCATGGCCTCCACCAAAGCCTCAACCACCTCCGCTACCAAAGCCACCACCACTCATTCCACCAGAGCCCCCACCACCAGGGGAAGTAGGAGGGGTGAAACTAAAACCAAGGGGAATTTTACTCACCTTGAGAGTGTTAAGCCTTTGGGAAGTAGAAGAGACACTGATTAAGGGCCCTATTTCAGCCATGTACATGGATGTGGTAGGCATTGAAATGCCTATTTGTCTTTCATAGGCATCGAGCACTTCCCCTTGGGTGGTACCCGATCTAGGCCTATACGAAGGGATATAAGCTTCAGTTAGATTGGAAAGGCCTCGTAGAAACTCTATTCCTATTCTATCCTTCCCTAACAAATGTCTCACCTCACTAGTAAGCTTAGCAGCTCTCTCCACGCTTGATACTTTCTCCAAATGATTTACAAGGTCTAACAGTCTATTATCTAGTGCCATAAGGTTTTCCATAGGAATACACACAACATCATCCTCATCTATGAATGAAGGCATAGGAGACACTGGAGGGGTAGGCACACGAGTGGTTTCTTCTGTGAAATCCATCTCATTAGCATAACTCATAGGAAAACCAGTGGTACGGTCAGTAGCTATACCAGTGGAAAAATTGGAGGCGAAGCTAGAAGTGACCTTCATCTTCTCCTACGGTAAGTGTCATACACTTCTCCTAACAATGTACCTAGAAGTTGTGGATTGGGTTGTGATGCTCATAAACCTTCACAACACTCAGGGTTACGAAAACCACTAGATGCGGGGGAAAAGTCTCAGCATAGGAGAATGGGTAGACATTGTTCATGTCGGGTTCACCAAAAATTAAAGAGAGGGGGACCAACCATGTCAAGGCTCTAGGTCACAAAGAGCTGAGAGTGTAGGGATTTCCTAACTTACCTCACTTTAAAGGGATGTTTTGGGATGAGGATCATGAATGAAGAGCACTATGAAGTACTTTTGTCACTCTGTAGACCCAAAATTCTATTTGGGGCTAGACGAGCCAGTTTCTGGATTTTGAACTGTACCTCAAATAGCTCTCTATTTGAGGATGGAAGTGTAGGTTTGGGACGACAGTGCGACACGCTAGCATCTCTCTAGCGTGTTGGAATTTGTACGACTAGAAAACATAAAGTACGATATAAAAGGCCAGAAACCTACTTAATAGTTTGGCTGGTTGATTTTAATGAAAAGGATAAAATGATAAAGTGCAAAAAGTAAGTGTGGAAATAATAAAACAAGTAGATGAGAACTAGGGTGATGAACACCAACTTACTAAAATGCTAGTTCACCAATGATCTTCATGCACATGTTCACCTACACACAAGCAAGAAGGGGAAAAATGTTGGGGTTGTATAGGGGCCTGCCTCAGTCAGACCCCCACTTTGGTGTTTCCACCTCCATGGACAACAAAATAAGTAATGGAGTAGAAAATATGATAAAGAAAATAGAATAACAAGAGATACTATTGAACACTATGAAACAATACTATGCTACTCTATCAAACCACAAAAGGGAGAGTGGACTATTACCACATCCATCCAAAGGATCTCAAGGCCAATGAAGGGAGAATGCAAGCAACAAACTTGGCAAAGTCACCACAACCGCAGTGGTGATGAAGGGAGGTCTCGTAAGACTCCAAGCTCCTAACTTCTATAGTAGCCTCACACATACAAAATGGAGTGAATGGAGTAACCAACTATTGTAGTGCTCAATGGAGTTGTGAAAGCTACTTGAATTGTATAATGGAGTGCTCAAGAAAATGTGGAAGATCAAGAAGTGTGTAGAGAGATGAAGTGATAGTGAATATTGTTCTTTTGAAGGTGGGATGAGAAGGAATAAGTTGTTTTTGGGTCGGTTGGTCGACATGACATTACAATTCATCGCCAATGAGGAGTGTAACGTCTCTTCCAACTTTAGATGCAGGAATCCATCGAGGAAAAAAATGCGCCATGCAGACGTCCACGCGCCACGCTCGCATCCCCAAAAAATATTCGCTCACCAACACAAAAGACAAATGCCAAATGGGTGGAAGACAGGTGGGTGATGTGGAATTTCACCTTCGGGTTTGATTTTCTAAGGTGAGGGTATGCAAAAGGGGAATTTACACAAGGGGTGCAAATTTGCTCCTATACACATCCATGTTTGGGTTTCGAGTCCCTTTAAAACCTATTTGTAAATGGTTTCAGGTCCATTCAAAACTTTCTTTTCTCATATAATCAAAACAATGTTCTCAAACACTCATGGGATAATTATAACCCATCACATGCTATTTTCCCTTCATGCTTTAGGGCTACTAAATTTCATTTGGTCTTTAAAATTAACCATTGCTTTGATATTTTCAAGTTGGTTAAAATTAGACCCACACATCCTCATTTCGCTATATCAAGTTAAAACTGAACAAGACAATCAAACACTTCAATTTGGTGCTTAAAACAAACCCATTATGCTTGTCAAGGTTAAAATGAACAGGTGTATGATTTGCTTGTGTGTGCTTGTTGTGCATATCCTCTCCCCTTGTGCTTCGTGTGATCTTGGGTGAAGAGAAACAAACAAGTATACTTTTTCTTCTTGGAAGTTCCTATCCTCTCCCCTTGCGCATTTTGGAAATCTTGGGTGACGAAAAACATTTTAAGCTTCACAAACTATGTTACCTTTAGAGGGCCTGCCTCCCAACTTGTGAGAGGGAACGACCCACGTGTTGCTTTCATTTCATCCGCTATATAAATAATTGGTTGTGACTAAAGTCATTAAACAATTGGTGTTGATGTCCTATACCAACGAATGTCTCTCTTAGTATCCATGTGATACGTTAAAACCCTTAGATGTTTCTAAGGGCTAGGATGCCTCTTAATTGAGTGAATTTTCGCTTGTATAACACTAGTTTATCCCAAATATGGTCATTAAAATCCTTGTTTTTAGTGGCTAACCAAGTCCAATTCTGAAACATATTTTAAGGTAGTGCATTGGAATATCACCATTCCAAGAAGTTACTTACCATGTCCAGTTTTAGGTTGAGGCAATAAAGCAAATAGGGAAGGGACTCTTTTGATTGGCGTGTCAAGATGTTACATTTCCTTGACATAGCCTATTTTTCCATTCCATCTTCATGGATTAATCATCTCTTAGGGGATGATGGTAAGCCTACTAAGAAATATGTACCTGCTTGAACTAGGATTGTAAATACTTGTGAGTTAGTTTGATACTTACTTGGTTCCAAAAAATTGCAAAACAAACATCAATGATCTTTCTCAAAATTTCAAACCCTTTGGTTTAAGCATGGATACCCTTTGAAAAGTCTTGATATTGATGCTTGTCCTAAGGATTTTTTATCCTTAGAGACTTCTAAATATTTTGGCTTACATCTCAATCCATACTTCCCAAAGTTAAGATAGGCAACTATGGCTCTAACTTTTTCACAAAATGGACCTTGTGAAATGAATGGTGTTTTTGACATAGACATTTAGTTTGAAACTAAAGCAATACAAGTGTTTTGGTCAGAAATAACTTCATTAATCCAAGATTAAATCAATGAACACCCCACATTGATATATGTTCAAACTTTGACTCCCCAAAAACAGGCAAATTGAGACAAGGAAAACATTGCAAAACATTGAGTCCAAATTCTATTGTCCAAATCATTGAGTTCTATTGTCAAAATCATTGGGTCCTATTTCCAAAATAATTTGAGTTATATTTTAACAAAATCATTGAGTCCTTAGGGTTTGATCACTTTAGAGGTATAAAAAATTTCTCATTACCTTGGTGTTGCAAAACAAAGGTCCATTCTAGGTTAACATTTTGGGTCAAACATTTCATACACCCTTTATCATATTTAACCTTTCACTTCACCAAACTTTATAAACTTTTGGACACACCAACACTTTCAACTTGAACATTTATCAAACCAATCCCCTAACTTATCTATGTTGTGTGTGAAATGGATCCTTTTCCATGCACTTAGTTGAGTTAGTTATCACATTTTGTGGATAAGTTTATCTTTAAAGTCACAAGTCTACCTTCAAGATTTACAAGTTCATTAACACCTTTCATCAAAACATCAAACATCTTTGTCTAAAATTGTTATCCTAAAAGTCTACAAATATCACTCCCCATATCATTCACCCTTTTCATCATCCACTTCCACCATTGGTCCAAAATGACTTAGAGTGGCCCTTTTACCAAAATTTGAGCCAACTAGAGAGTTTAAACATTACAAATCCCAACATAACTCTCTTGTAGTTGACCCACAATTCATGGTTACAACAAGATCACAACACATGAGAATCATGGAATAAACCAAAGTCACATCCACCACAAGTGATCCAAACCCACAAGAATTTGATCGAAGGAGCCATTCTACCCCCTCACAACAACCCCAAAATCCATTGGGACAATATGAGGTAGAAGATGTCACAAACAACCCACTTCAACTTACTATAGAAGAACTCCTTGAGTATAAAAAAAATCACCCAAATTTTCTCACACAAATTTTGACACTAGGGTTAACCAAATCTATGACTCAACCAACTTCATCCCTTGTGTGAAGTCAACCCTTAACACCTAGTCTTACAACTAGGCTATGAACCAACCTTGGTCTCACTTCATGTCTAGGAACAAACACAACTTTGGGTATTCACAACACAACCATTCCATTAAACACCAACCTTCCCCAAAACACAAATTGGACACCAACATTTGGAAAACCACTTACATTCCATGATGCTGCAACGACCTCAAAATTTTGAGTGCAACCATCTTCATCCATCACCATAAATACCCCAAGTGTGCCCAATGTTACACAAAGTAATGTGAACCAAGTGCCTCAAATAGGACAACGAGGGCAAGATAACACCCTCACGCAAGAGAAACCCTTAGCAAGTGGCTCCAACAACCCCATCAACACATCAAAATAAGTGGTTACCAAAACTACTCAAGACAATCCACCATCCACATCAAACCTATCTATCATCAATCCAAATCAAAACAACACATTGATCACAAACCCAATCAACCACGGTAATGCCTTGGTCCCACATCAAACACAACAAGAGAATCCTCAACACATCAGTGTGGGAACCCTTCTAGTCAATTGATCCTAGGTTAGAATGTGCCATTGACATCGCAATACCAAATGGAACCATCCTCATCTTTACCATTAGTTCCCAAAATCATGCAAAATCAAATGGGGTCCCAAATATACATTCCTCCCTCCCAATCAACAATCTTACAAGGAATGATAGCACAAAACAATCTATGAACCACTCAAACCATAAACACCCAAAACCCATCACATATGTCCCAACAACCAAACAATCCTACATTGCAAGCACATGCTCTAGCTTTGCAACAAGCACAAAGGGCTTATCGACAAGCCTTACAACAACAACAATCCCAACAAGAAGCATTAGAAACACAACAACAACAAGCCCAAAAAGCAGCCCTAGCAACACAACAATAATAGCAAGCAACCCTAGTAGCACAACAATAACAAGAAGCTACCTTAGCAACACAACAATAACAAGCCCAACAAGAAACATTAGCCGTACAACAACAACAAGAAGTTCATGCTCTAGCTTTTAAACAAGAACAAGATGCCTACCAACAAGTAGTGCAAAAACAACAAGCCCAACAAGTAGCCTTAGTCGAGCAACAAAAAGTTCAACAACAACAAGTTCTAGCACAACAACAACAAGGTTTATACTATAATCCCCAACAAAACATCGTCAATCCAAACATGTTAGGAATATATACACCTACCACCCTCACCTTCACAATATCCAACACCACCCTACACACCATAAAACATCCCATCATATCAAAATCCAATGTACTACTCATCCTCCATCCCACAATACACCCCCTATCCTCCTCCACCAAACCTGCAAGACAATGTGGCATCGCAACTCAAGATGCTAACTCAACAAATGCAGGACATTCAAATGGGAAAAATGAAGAATCCCCATACACAACAAAACTTATGTCCTTACCCATTCGATAGAA
This sequence comes from Sequoia sempervirens, assembly GCA_007258455.2. NCBI lineage: Eukaryota > Viridiplantae > Streptophyta > Pinopsida > Cupressales > Cupressaceae > Sequoia > Sequoia sempervirens. Next base: position 41,334 of record VDFB02337871.1, read on the forward strand.
ACATTGTAATGCTACCTTTCCCTCCTGGTTTTGAGGTCCCTAAATTTGATAAATACAAGGGGAGGGGAAATCATGTGGATCACATCGAAGAATTAAATGTCATGTGTATGGAAGTTTCCTACAATGATTCCTACTTAATGCGCCTCCTTCCACAAATTTTGACAAGTCTAGCCATTGATTGGTTTTCACAATTGCCTCCAAGTATCAAAACTTTCCAAGAAATTATCGATAAATTCATAGATCACTTCTCCTTCAATCTCAACATGGATGTAAGCTTGGAAGAGTTATACAATCTCAAAAAGAACAAAGGAGAATCCTTTGAAAATTTCTTACAATGATGGAGGCAAAGAGCTATTAAGAGCAAGTGGCCCATTCCCAACGAGCAACAAGTGGGGATTATCATAGAAAATGTTGATTCAAATCTATCCTTCCACTTAAAGATGTAATGTATCACTACTTGTGATGAGCTTGTCCCTAGGGCCCTCAACATCGAGTGAGCTCTAAA
>VDFB02337872.1:0-48804 GCA_007258455.2 Sequoia sempervirens
TATTCCCAACAATAATAAGTTCTCATACAACAACAACAAAAATAATAGGGTTTATACTATAACCCTCAACAAAACATTGCCAATAAAAACACGTTAGGAGCATATACACCTCCACCATCATCACCTTCACAATATCCTACCCCACCATACACACCATACAACACCCCATCATATCAAAATCCCTATTACAATTCATCCACCATCCCACAATACACAACATATGTTCCTCCACCAACCTCGCAAGACGATGTAGCATTGCAACTCAAGGTGTTAACGCAACAAATGCAGGACATCCAAATGGGAAAAACAAAGAAGCCCCATACATAACAAAACCTATGTCCATATCCAGTCAATTGAAACATTGCAATGGTACCTTTCCCTCCTAGTTTTGAGGTCCCCAAATTTGATAAATACAAAGGGAGAGGAAATTCTATGGATCATGTCAAATAATTTAATGTCACATGTATGGAGGTTTCCTACAATGATTCCTATTTGATGTGCCTCTTTCCACGAAGCTTGACGGGCCCAATCATCGATTGGTTTTCTCAGTTGCCTCCAGGTATCAAAACCTTCCAAGAAATCACCAATAAGTTCATCGATCACTTCTCTTTTAATCTTGACATGGACGTGAGCTTAGAAGAGTTGTATACTCTCAAGAAAAAAAGGAGAATCCTTTGCCAGTTTCTTACGACAATGGAGGCAAAGAGCTAGTAAAAGAAAGTGGCCCATTCCCAATGAACAACTAGTTGAGATTATCATAGTGAATGTCGATCCAGATCTATCCTTCCACTTGAAGATGCAGTGCATTACCATCTATGATGAACTTGTCCCTAGGGCTCTCAACATCAAGCATACTCTAATCTCACAGGGAAATACCCAAGCATATAAAGATAACCGCCCATCAACTAATTTAAATGACAAGCATCAGGTCTGGGCTAAGAACAATAACATGACGAATGATGGTGTAGTAGATGCTAAGGTGGTCCTAAGTGATCCTAGGAAAAATACCAATCAAATGACTAACGATCAACCAACCGTACAACAAACACCATCACCACCACAAAATAATTAGGTCAATAACACTAGAACACAACAAAGACGAACCCCCAAAAAGAATAACTACCCAAAAAGTAAATACACACAGTTAGAAGAACCTATTGAAACTATCATGAAGAAATTAGTAGAGTCAAACTTGATAACACTTCCCAATTTCCAAATCTACCAAGAACCACAGGATAAACCACCTTGGTACAACGAAAAGGATCTTTGTGACTTTCACAAAATCAAAGGACACAAAACATTAACTTGCATGAAACTGAAGAATGTTATCCATGATCTTATTGAGAATGGAGACATATCTGTTGAAGTACCAGCTGGTAACCAAGACCTCAAGATATACAAGAACCCTATGCCAGATCACAACAAAGGGAATGACAATGGAAAAGGGAAGACTTATAATAATGTGCAACATGTCTATTCCAATGTAGTCGCATCCTATGATAATTTCATCACCGTTGTTACCATCAAAGGACCTAGTGCAGAGTGTGGAGTCACTACACGATGTGGAAAGGTCACCATCCAAGGAGCTTCATCTCAACCTAGGGCACAATCTACTTTTCCACCGTCAAACCCTAGAAAATACAGTCTCCTAGATCAACTTAAGAAGACCCTTGCATAGATCTCAATCTTTGAACATTGAGGCTATCCCTTGCACATAGGCAAATATTAGAGAAATATTTATCCACATCATCTGTCCTTGAGGATATGCATACATAGCAGTTTCAAGCTATGTTAGGGAATATCACTATCCCTCATCTTATCACCTTCTTGGAACAAGACCTACCATCACAAACATCTCATAAATGTGCTTTACACCTTGAGGTCATTATTCATAAGAATAAGGTTAAAAGAGACTTAGTAGATGGAGGTGGTGGTATGAACATTTGTACCCTTCATTTGGTCAAGAAATTAGGTTATTCAAAGGATTCTTTTGAGAAAGCAAAGAGTACAACCATTAGAGTATATGATGATCAACTGCAGGTATCACAAGGCATTATCACACTACCCATCCAAGTGGGACCCATCATTGCTGAGACTACATGCCGAGTGTTGGAACTTGATCTCCCCTACAAAATCTTGCTTGGTCAACCATGGATTCATGCCCTTAAAGCTGTAGCTTCAACCTATCACCAATGTGTAAAGTTTCCTTTTGAGGACAAAGAAGTTACCATCCATGGCGATCCTGAGCCCTTTTACTATTGCAAGAACCTTGAGGCCAAGTTTTACAAAATACCCCAAATCCCTAAAAATGAAGTGCCTACACCCTCCTCATTTGTTGACCCATCATCAACAAAAATGCCCAATGTGCAGAACATTCTTGACATCAAAGCAGTGATCTAAGATGATGGTGACTAATGAAATACACTTTTGTGTTGGGAGAGCTACCTATTTCTCCAAAATCTCATGGGAAACCTGCACCTATCAACAAAGTGGCCAAAACATTAAAGGTTGCATCTACCACCTTCACTAAGTGGGGGATTTGAACAAAGAAGATGTCAATGAGGAGGATGTCTCTAAATTACTCTATCAAGATGACTAACTCGTGCTCGTTCTTCCCATGGAATATGAAAATAAAGATTTGCAACTAATGAAGGGATGGGGGTACAACAAGAATGAGAAGCTGGGACAAAATGACAATGATTTGTTGGAACCCATCATTCTAGAGAGACATCCAAATAATCTTGGCCTAGGATGTACTACTACCAAGGTTACCCTTCTTGGCAAAGGTACTTCTACTAAATGGGCGGAGGCTTCCTCTTGGTTACCAACATCGCGTGATACTACCCTAGATGACTTCCCCCTTGACGTTGCTAACCTATTTGAGAATAACTCTCTCTTCATGATATCCACAACATATTTCACCCCAAATGACCAAACCATTGAAATAAACCTAGTATACTCCCAACTCATTGAATGGGACCAACAAGAACCACCGATTCTAGATTCATTCAAAAATTATGAAGCAATCTCATAATTCATGGGACTTCGTAGTGACTTACCATGGGGAGATCACAAAGTTGGTTTTGATATAGAGCTAGACACACAGGCATACTATGGGGAGATGATTGAATCCTTCAGTCGCAAAATCAATGACATGCAAATAACATGCAGATCTTTAAATGAAAACCACATGGTGACACTCTTTGATCCTAAAATAGTAAAAATAAAGGATGCATTCGAGGGTGAAAACCTCTCTGAGACACGCAAGGATGAGGGAGACATGCAAGGATGAGGGATTCAATCTCCCCCTTAGTGAAATGCATCTAGAAAAGTCAACAATGCTAGAAGAGAAGGCTACTCCAGTGAATGTCGGAATAGAAGAGGCACCAAAGATAACTTTCTATGCTGAATCCTTGTTGGATGAAGAACAAAAAACCTAGCAGTGTTCCTTAAAGAGCGAAGAGCCAACTTTGCATGGTCATATACAGATATGCTAGGGATCGATCTAGAAGTGGTTGTGCATCATTTAGCAGTCTATCCTGAAGCCAACTAGTAAAACATAAATTGATAAAGATGCACCCTCAAATAGCACTCTTGGTAAAAATTGAATTACAAAAGCTTCTTGATGTTGGATTTATCTGACCGATTGACTATCCTGAGTGGGTTTCTAACTTGGTCCCAGTATCCAAACCCACTGGGGGCATCAAAATATGCACAAATTTCAAAGACTTAAACAAAGCATGTTCAAAGGATGATTTCCCTCTTCCTAACATCAACATCATCATTGATTTAACTGATAGACATGAAAATCTATCACTCATGGATGATTTTTTAGGCTATAATCAAATCATGATCGCTAAGGAGGATCAACATAAAATTGCATTCACTTGTCCATGGGGAACATATTGTTGGAACATGATGTCATTTGGGTTGAAGAACACATGAGCGACCTATCAAAGAGAAATGAACCTCATCTTTCATGATATGATCCACAAAACTATTGAAGACTATGTGGATGATATTTTGGCCAAGTCAAATAAGAGGAGTGAACACATAGAGGTATTAGGACCCATCTTCGATAGGATTGAACAATATAAGGTACGATTAAATCCAAAAAAGTGTGTCTTTGGGGTTACATTAGGGAAGCTTCTTGGCTACATTGTGTCACAAAGAGGGATAGAGATAGATCCAAAAAAAGTGAAGGCAATTCTAGACATGGAACCACCACAAACATTGAAGCAGATGAGAGGGTTACAAGGAAGGTTGCAATCCATTAGAAGGTTCATAGTGTAATTATTAGACAAAATTAACCCTTTCTCGCACCTTCTCCATAAGGGAATAACATACAAGTGGGATGAGAAGTGTAATAAATCATTCCAAAAGATCAAGGACTACCTATTGACACCTCCAATACTCATGCAATCAATACCAAACAAGCCATTAATCTTGTATATCTCAACAACATCGATAGCACTAGGTGCTCTTCTAGCCCAACATGATGAAAACAGAAAGGAAAGAGCCATCTATTACATCAATAGGATCTTGGTAGGCTATGAAATGAATTACTCATCCATTGAGAAAGCATGTTTATTTGTGGTTTTTTCTTCTCAAAATTTTAGACATTACATGTTGTTGCATCAAATCAAGCTTATCGCTAAAATTGACCCATTGAAATACCTATTATCTAAAGCAACTCTCACTAGATGAATGGCCAAATGGGTAATGATCTTGATTGGATTTGACATATAGCGTACATATAGCACAAGGAAATCAAAGGACAAGTGATCACAAACCAACTAGTAGAAGAACCTATCTATGTAGAGAATCCTTTAATATCTAAATTTCCTGATGAATTAGTGTTCCTTGTCAATACAATAGATCAGTGTAAAATATACTTTGATGGATCATTTAACCAACATGGATTAGGAGCGGGTATTCTCTTTATCACCCCTCAAGGTGATTGTATTCCAAAGTCATACCAGCTATCCTTTTCATTTACTAACAATATTACAGAGTGTAAAGCCCTAATAATGGGTCTAAGGATAGAAATTCAATGGAAAATACAAGAGTTAAAGGTCTATGGAGACTCATACTTATTTTCAATCAAGTCAACAATGACTACCAAACTAAGGATGATAAAATCACTCTTGATAAGAAGATGGTAGAAAGTCTTAAGGACTATTTCATAGACATAACTTTCGAACAGATACCTCATGTGAACAATAGAGCAACAGATGCAATGGTGACAATTGGATCATTGTTAGACATGCCACACAATGTCCTTCAATGTGAATACTTGGTAGAATAACTTATCGTACTAGCTTTTGAAATCCATGAATTTGAATTTGTGTGTGTAATCATTGGTCCTAATTCCCCGTGGAATCATGATATATTCACCTATCTTAGCAGATCAGGAACCCTCCCATCCGATATCACCTCCAATCTTAAGAAGACCTTTGTTAAAAAGGCATTCCAATTTGTGATCCTAGGTGATACCCTTTACCGCAGAAGCATCAAAGGGACATTACTATGATGTCTCAACCAAGAGGAAGCCTTGACTGCCTTAATATAAGTACATAATGGCATATGTGATTCCCATTCTAGTGGTATGAATTTAGCTAAGAAACTTTTGAGGATGGGGTATTACTGGCCAACCATGGAAAGAGAATCCCATTAGTACGTGCAAAAGTGTGTCCAGTATCAATAACATGGAGATCTTATTCATGCTCTAGCTTAAGAGTCACAACCAATGGTCACACCTTGGCCTTTCTCGTAGTGGGGGCTTGATCCCAGAGGAAAGATTACTCCCACCTCATCTAATGGCCACAAGTTCATCATAATGACCATTGAGTACTTTATCTAATGGGTGGAAGCCATTCCTATGACCTACATAATGGGGAAGAAAATTGCCAAATTTATCTTGAATTACCTTATCTACCATTATCATGTTTTACAAGCCCTTATTTTCGATAACGAAACACCCTTCAAGAATCAGGATGTGAGAGAACTATGCCAACAATTTAACATCCAACATCGGTTCTCTACCTCGTATTACCCCCAGGGAAACGGTCAAGCTGAGGCTATAAACAAGAACATTCTAAAAATCCTAAAGAAAATAGTCAATGAAGCTGGCCACGACTGACATCTGCAGTTAAATCCCGCTCTCTGGGCCTATTGAACCAGTATCTGCATACCTATGGGTGTAACCCCTTTCTCCTTGGTCTATGGATCAGAAGCCATCCTGCCTATTGAGGTCAAGCTTCCTTCATTGTGAGTTTCACTACAAAATATGATCACTGATGAAGAGTATAGAGTATCTCGACTAAATGAGTTAGAATTCCTGGATGAGCGTTGTCTTGATGACATTAATCATTTGCAATCATACCAAAATTGACTAAAACAAAGCTATAAAAAGAAGACCAAGAGTCAATCTTTCTAGGTAGGGGATCTTGTTCTCAAGCAAAATCAAAAAAATCTTCTAGATGAGAATAGTAAAGGAAAGTTTGAACCTAACTGGTTAGGTCCATTTGTCATCAACAAGCTATGGATCAAGAGTATACCAATTATCAATGCCTAGATGTGAACCCTTGCAGGAACTAACCAATAGTCTGCATCTTAAAAATTTTTATGCCTGGGATTGAAGGGTGTAAATCTGAAAAATCAAAAAAATAAAAAACTGATCAAAAATCCAAAAAAAGAAAAGGATTGAAAATAGTAAAGAAAAAAATCATCCTCTAGTGAAAACCACTTTAGTGGCGCTTTGGGAAAGTACCTTGGTGAAAACCTAGCGAACATGTGCCTCACATAAATAAAGCACCTCTTTTTTTTTGTCTCTTTAGCTTATCCTTCTTTGCTTCACATCCATCCATCGTATCATTCATCCTATTTATTCCATCACCCATCCACGTCTATATCATAGCCTGATATTGTGAAGTGTTGTATTCCCCTTTAGTACTACTTGGAATAATCCAAAGGTTAGTTTGTCTTGCTTATATTGAGGTAGTCTATTGCATCACATTGGGGGAAATTTGTTATGGATCAGATTGGTTTCTTTCATACCTTAAGGTTATTTGAAATCTCATCGAAAATCCAAAAAAAATTCATAAAACTTCATCAAAAATCCAAAAACATCAAAATCTTGTATAGCCAAAAATCCAAAAACATTCAAAATATTGTATAGCTAAAATCCAAAAACATCCAAAAAATTGTAGATTCAAAATCCAAAACATCCAAAACACATCAAAATCCCTAAACATGTCAAAACATCAAAAATCCAAAAACAACACCATGTCAAACTACTTTGTCTTTGAGCTTGAACGTAGGTAAGGCCATCATTGATGCGCCCTCGAGACACTTTAGGTTAGTCCTTTAGCAGTCCATCATAATAAACTAACAATCCATCAACTGTCCATATCTCATTAACAATAAGTCAAGTCAGTCAAACTACGTGGTCTCTACGTGTATAACGTAGGCAAGGCTCATATTTGATAAGCCCTCAAGGCCACTAGGATAGTCTTTTAGGTTATGTTCTTGATAAAAACTCAGAAAAACCTCTCAACATTTGGAAAACTTAGAAAAAACACAAAACATTTGAAAAATAGAAAACTCAAAACATTGAAAAACCTTGAAAACCCTAAAACAACCTCAAATAATAAAAAAAAAAACATTCACGTAAACATTCCAAAGGACCAAAAATAGCCTCAAAACATTTTCAAAATACCAAAAACATTGAAATATTCCAAAAAATCCAAAACTATCCATCCCATTTCGCTTTCACCCGCAATAAACCTTCATCCATAATAAATCAAACATCATCTTCAACCTTTGGTAAAACAAATAGAAAAAAAGTATTGCAAGTCGAAAAGTGAGAACCAAAGTGTCAAAATCTAAAAGCCTAGATCATAAGTAAATGAGTTAGTGGAATTTGTATCAATGGCCTATCACACACATAGTCTTAGTCAAAACATCTGATAAACCGTCCTAGGATGCATCCTTCCGACAATGGCCATCAACATCATAAATCACCTTAGCTATGTTAAATTGGAAAGAGATATAAATAACATTGACTATTTGTATTTGATCTTTTCTTATGATTTACCTCATTGACCCATTCTGAGGACCTCTCAATGATGTCTCAATGATTTAGAGAGAAAGGAATGGGGCATCGATCATTATGTTTTGTTTGCTGTGCTTGTGGATATTCTTGTAAAATAATCTTGGCGCATACTTGCTTAGTTGTGTGTAGGGAGGTCATTTAGAGTAGATTGTTGACTATTGCGTATGCTTTGGTCTGATATATTCTAAACTTATAAACTACATTCCAACAAGGTTTTCGTATGTCAAGATGTGACCAAGAACTATCCCATCTGTTTGTATAGTCAAAGTCCATGTCACTGGATACAACTCCATCATGGTTATCAATACCATAATGGATCATGTCTATGTGTTGTATCAAACATAAGGAATGATGGAAATTCCCAATCTGGGATATGAGAAAAGTCACCCATCTCATCACCATATCTAATAAAGTCTTTGTGGATCATGGAATTGTTGGAAATTGAATCAATCTTCAAATCAATGGTCAAATCATTTTATTCTTCCGTCTTCTTTCCATTCTAACCTGGTGTCATGACAGTCAATAGAAACATCATCATGCATCCATCCTGCATCCAAAAATCATCACAATGCATACATCTCACATCATCACAACATATCATAATAATGCAAAACATAATCCATTGCATCATCATCATCATTTAAGTTGCTTTAGATAATATAGATTTGTTATTCTAAGCATATTAATCCATTGCATTATCATTCATCACATCCATATCATACACATGAACATATGCATCGTCCATATATACATCCATATAAGTACAAACATCACGACAACATAAATCACATGGAAAAGTACACAAAAATAAATGCATCCATCCATACATCCTACATAAGCATATCATATCATCTGCATATCATAACATGTCATAACATATCATAAAATTTCATAACATATCATACAAAGATACTGAAAAATAAGATAATACATCCATTGCATTGCATTGCATCTCATAAACATTACATCATAGAGCATCACATATCACATAAATAAAAGACGTGCATCCATAACATAAGCATAATAATCACATAAATATAACATCACATCATATTGTATGCATCCATACATCCATAAAGTATGAAATAAAGGACATCACATCACAAATCCGAATCATCTCATATATATTATAAAAAAATGACTATCATGGTACAATATCTTAATTAGTGTGTATGAAAATCATCAAGTGTACAATATACACGAGGCTATCAAAATTGAGCCTATGAATGTGTATCTGTATAAATAATCAGGAAAGGAATAAAAAAAGTGTCTATCCCTAGTGGTTGCTTGACTCCCCAAGTCTAACTGAAGGTTGATCCTCGGCTACCCTTTGCATAACCCCACTCCTCAGAGAGTAGTCAGGCTAACTCATATCCTAGGGGACATCTTGATGGTAATTCATCTTGTAATAAGCAGCCTCTATGACTGCCTCTCTATATAATTTGGTTGATACCACCTGTCCCTGGGATGCCACTGTCACAACCTCAAGTTGCTACCATTTCCCAATCTCTTGGGCTAGTTGTAGGTCCAATTGCTGCCACAACTGAACCTCTCTATATCTCTCTATAGTCATGCCCTGTAGTTGTTTCTGCAGCTAGTCTCTCTCCGCCATGAGGGCTACTATCTGAGCATCCATTAGATCAGGTTTTTGAGGTGGTGGTGGCACCCTCAGAACCTATCCATCCTGCTCTGCTTGTTGGTGCCCTAGGTCCTGATGACCCTGATCCTGCCGAGCTTGCTCTCCATCCCCTAACACATGTACCCTCTACTGATTCGACTGATGGTTGATTTATTGTATGCCTCCATCCTTGTCTCTACCTCTACCTCTACCTCTGCCTCTCTCACCGGGGTACTCCCCCACTAGGTATGTCAAGTGAACAGGTGGTCTTCACCATGCATCTTATCCAGGGGTAGTCATCGCGTATGGAAAACCCTGATCATAGGCCCATGGGTGGGAAACTAGCTGGAAAAACTCATTGATCGCCATGATGAGATAAATCTGAACTCCCCACTTGACCTCTCTCTAAGATTTTGTAAAAACAACCGTGTAATCATCAGGAGGAACTATCCTATGCCTCTCTAAACTGTCGATAAAAATGGTATGGAAGGTACCCCACAACCATGGTGTGCTCCTGCCCTTGAATATGGCAGGTCGATTGGGAAAAATATAACTGCTACTAGTCGTCATACCAAGCAAGAACTTGTAGCCATAACCTCCATCTAAATATAGTCATGTTATCTATGACACGATGCCAATATGGAATACTTGTCATGCCAATGTGATGTAATGTCATGGGGACTTTGTACCTAAACACAATAGGCTCATCCTCATGAACGTCCACCAAAACAACCAATGGTCTCAAAATGACTATATGCTTGTAAGCCAAAATATGCAGCAGTGTCACCCCGACTTTGATGCTCCTACCATGGAAATATATTGCCTGATGCATATCATGATTTAAAGAAGCTAGCAGAACTGGCCCCCATGCATACATAGTGGTCCGTCGAATCATCTCGTGCCATGCCACTCTCCAGCCTGGACTAAAACCTCTACCCCATTGGTTTGGGGTAATCACACTGGAAATGAGTGCAACAATGAACAATCTAAAAATTGGTACTTAGGCTTTGTATAGATCCAAGTCTATTTGCAAACTAACCAAAATGATGTTATTATTCTACAAAAGTGAACAACATGCATCTCTCCCAACATTTGTATTGTAGATAACATGCTCCCCATGAATGGGAAGCCAAAGGATCTGTCACACATCCTTGAGTGTGACTGTGGCCTCACCGGTGGGTAAGTGGAAAGAAGATGTCTCACTATGCCACCTCTCGATGAGTGTTGTCATCATGGCTAGATGGGTGCGAACCTCTGGAATAAAAGCAATGAACCCTAAACCAAGCATCCCTAACTGCTCCACCTCTAGGTCATAAAAGTCTCATGCCACTGCCAAAATCTCTGATCGATTCCCCCGCGACATCAAAGGTTGCATATCATCCTGCATGCATCGCACACACAACGTCAATTCACCTACGAATCAGAAAATTGATCAAAATTTAAGGGTTTGCATCTTAAACATCAATTACATCGCTGAAATCAATAACATCATTGAAATCAATAACATCGCTATTTATGGGGTGCGTCACTATATCATTTTTGGGGGTGAGTCACCAATTTAGCGATGCACTTTGCAATACTCAATTGCTCATCGACATTGAGGTGCATCACTGAAACTAAAAATGATAGCGCGTTGCTATTTGATAAGTGCATCACCCACCGCTTTTGTGCGTTGCTAAAACAAAAAACCCTATGTGTTGCAATTTTAGTAGTGTGACACCCTAGTCAAATGCATCACCAGAACAAAAAACCTAGCACGCCACTAAACAACTAGTGCATCGCTAAAATATCAATAGTGATGCTTTCAACATCTTTTGCGCGTCGCTATACAATGATGCCCTAGAAAACCTAATTTAGACGCGCTAATAAATACACTAAAATACAAAAATCAAGGCAAGTTTCAAGTCACATAGCAAAGGTCCTACGTCTGCTTGGCGTTGGTGCTCTCGAACCCGCTTAAAAAGGTGAACTGGAAGTGCACGATGGGCCATGTTGTCAGGGTGTCAGAGCTCCAAATGCACAAATTTTCTATAGTCTGAATGCAAAAATGAATTGGAAGTGCACCTTTCTCACCTATTTATGCCAAAAAATTAGGGTTTTTTCCCTAATTTGAGCCAAAAGCTAGGGTTTTGGCCTGTGTTACCTATTTCTGTGCTTTGTAAATTATTTTGAGCCATTTTTTGCATCTTGGGGTATGTTTTGGCACCTAAATTAATATTTTACCTTTGTCGAGAGATCAACCCAAAATTCAAAATTTTCTCCCGATCTCTCGAGGGGGCAGGGAACCAGCTTATTCCTTCCACTGGGGCAATAGTGGGGCATCCAAAAAATCAATTTTTTATTTATTTTTTGATATGAGTAACAATTTTAATCCAAAAAGCATGTCTTTGAATCGACATAACAGGTACCTCGTTTCAAAGAGGGGAAAAATGTAAACACTTAAAAATGTCCTGAATGGTATTACACACTTGAATCTGATATACTATCATTTCATCCTAAAATCCATCCTCTTTTCACTTATTTAATCAAGGGGCCTCATATTCATCTATTAACCCAATTAACCTAAATAGGTTAATTCACTCTCCATCATATTCACCTTTCATCTTGTCTAATTGAATAATGCAAATTGTTTAATTGGCCTTCTTGTATCTTCTTATTTAATTAAATAAATCCTCGTTATCCTAGTTATTTAATTAAATATCCTAGTCCCACCCCTTTCATTCAATAAATTAATTACTTAATGCTAAATCCTAAATTCCTCCAAAAGGGAATATTCCAATGGAATATCCATCCCCTTTGCACATTAAAACTTTGTTTTAATTAACTAAATGCTAATTTTCCTCATCCACTTGCATAAGAATAATCTTTGAGAATATTCTCCCTTTTCACTCATTCAAAAAAGGGAATATTTGACTTCTCTATAACAAACTTTCAACAAAATTCTTGAACAAGCTTTGAAAGTGTGTTTCTTTGCATGATTGTGAGCCCTTGATTTATTATCAAATTGCATTCTCAACCCTTGATGGGAATCCATGATCCATGCCTCCATCTTCTTTACCAAGTGGGTGGAAGCCATTCCTATGACCTACATAATGGGGAAGCAAATTGCCAAATTTATCTTGAATTACCTTATCTACCATTATGGTGTTTCATAAGCCCTTAATTGCAAAAATAAAACACCCTTCAAGAGTCAGGATGTGAGAGAACTAGATGCCAAAAATTTAACATCCAACATCGGTTCTCTACCCCGTATTATCCCTAGGGAAACAGTCAAGTTGAGGCTACAAACAAGACCATTCTAAAAATCCTAAAAAAAATGATCAATGAAGTTGGCCATGATTGGAATTTGTAGTTAAATCCCACCTTAGGGCCTATCGAACCAATATCCACACACCTATAGGTGCAACCCCTTTCTCCTTGGTCTACGGATTAGAAGCCATCCTGCCTATTGAAGTCAAGCTTCCTTCACTATGAGTGTCACTGCAGAATTTGATCATTGATGTAGAGTATAGAGTATCTCAACTAAATGAGTTAGAATTCTTGGATGAGCGTCATCTTGATGCCCTTAATCATTTGCAAGCATACCAAAACCGACTGAAATGAAGCTATAACAAGAAGATCAAGAGTCGGTCTTTCCAAGTAGGGGATCTTGTTCTCAAGCAGAATTAGAAAAATATTCTACTTTAGGATAGTAAAGGAAAGTTTAAACCTAACTAGTTAGGTCCATTTGTCGTCACAAAAAGCTATGGATCAGGAGCATACCAATTATCAACACTTGAAGTGAACACTTGCAGGAACCAATCAATAATCTGCATCTTAAAAAGTTATATGCCTAGGATTGAAGGGTGTAAATATGGACTCTGTAGCTGAACACAATAGGCTTATCCTCATGAACGTCTGCCAAAACAACCAATGGTCTTAAAATGGCTATATGCTCGTAAGCCCAAATATGCAACAGTGTCACCTCAGCTTCGATGCTCCTACCCTAGAAATATACTGCTTGATGCATATCATGATATAAAGAAGCTAGCATAATTGGCCTCCATGCATACATAGTGGTCTATCGGATCATCTCGTGCCATGCCACCATCCAGCCTGGAGTAAAACCTCTTCCTCTTTGGTTTGGGGCAATCACACTAGCAATGAGTGCAACAACAAACAATCTGAAAATTGATACTCGACCTTTGCATAGATCCAAGTCTATCTATGAACTAACCAAAATGACGTTATTAGTCTGCAAAAGTGAACAACATGCATCTATCCCACCATATGTATCGTAGATAACATGCTCCCCATGGAAGGGAAGCCGAAGGATACACGACACATCCTTGAGTGTAATTGTGGCCTCGCTAGTGGGTAAGTGGAAAAAATATGTTTCACTATGCCACCTCTCAATGAGTGTTGTCATCATGGATAGATGGGTGTGGACTTTTGGCATAAAAGCAATGAACCCTAAACCAAGCATTCCTAGCCGCTCCACCTCTAGGTCATCAAAGTCTCGTGCCACTGCCAAAATCTCTGATCGATTCTCTTGCGACATCAAAGGCTGTGTATCCTCCTAAACATCACACACATAGCGCCAATTTTCCTACAAATTAGAAAATTGATCAAAATCTAAGGGTTTGCATCCTAAAACATCAATTGTTTCATTGAAATCAATAACACCATTATTTATGGGGTGCATGCTATATTATTTTTGGGGGTGCATCGCTAATTTGGTGATGCATGTTGCAATATTCAATTGCACATCAGCATTGAGGCGCGTTGTTGAAACGAAAAAATGTTAGCACATCGCTATTTGATAAGTGCATCACCCACCGCTTTTGTGTGCCACTAAAACAAAAAACCCTATGTGTCACAATTCTAGTAACATGGCACCTTAGTCAAATGTGTCACTAGAACAAAAAAACCTAGTGCACCACTAAACAACCATTGAGTCGCTAAAATATCAATAGTGACACTTCTGATGCCTTTTGCGCATCACTATACAATGACGCCCTAGAAAACCTAATTTTGATGCATTAATAAATGCACTAAAATGCAAAAGTCGAGGCAAGTTTCGAGTCACATACCGAGGGTCCTACGTTTTCTCGGTGCTTGTACACTCGAACCCTCTCAGAAAGGTGAATTGGAAGCACACGGTGGGCCATCTCATCAAGGTGTCAGAGCTCCAAATGCACAAATTTGATATAGTCTGAATGCATAAATGAATTGGAAGTGCACCTTTCTCACCTATTTATGCCAAAAAATTAGGGTTTTTTGCCCTAATTTGAGCCAAAAGCTCGGGTTTTGGCCTATGTTACCTATTTTCATGCTTCACAACTTATTTTGAGCCATTTTTTGTGTTTCTGAGGCTGTTTTTTGCATCTCGGGGCATGTTTTGGCACTTGAATTAATATTTTACCTTTATCGAGAGATCAACCCAAAATTCAAAATTTATGCCCGATCTCTCAAGGGGGCAGGTAACTAGTGTATTCCTTCTGTTGGGGCAATAGTTGTTGAAAATGAAGGTGAAATTGTAGCTTAAAACATGTAAACCTATGAGACTGTAGATTTAATTAAGTGTTCTTTGTCACAATTCTTTGTGTATGATTATCTGTTGAGATCAATTTTACCAATTGTAGAAAGAGATAGAAGATTGTAGAAGAATGAGACAAGAAGATAGAAGTGACATAACATATACGTGGAGAAACCCTTTCGGGAAAAAACTCCACCAAAATCAATAGTGCTTGTATTATTTGACCTTAGAACAAGATTACAATAACATTATATCAATCCTTGATTGATATGCTTCCTTTCCTTCAACAATCCTTCTTCACAACCTTCAATAAACTCTCATACACTTGCTACAACAAAATCTATCCCTGCATTACTTGTGACCAAGCATGAATCCACACATCCCATGCCATGCTTCAAACCCTCACACATGCACAAGCTCAACCTGCTAACCTTTCATAAACTCTGATGCAATTGCTGCAATAATTAGACAATTAATGAGCATGTAAACTCATAAGAGTTATCAAATACAAGAGCATAAAGCTCCTCTAAAAAAACTACACCTAGATTGTGCAAGTAGAGTTCCACCATGTGATTTGATGTCAAACCAAATTCTTCCCAATTTAGGCACCCCAAACTGAACACTTAACTGAATGTTGGTCAAGAAAATATCTTGCAAGCATCACCTCAAAGTTGGTGCCCAAGAATGGGACCACTTAACTAAGCCTTGTAAATATATTCTCATGTAAAAGGTGTTACCTCAAAGATGCCAACTTGGGTGCCCAAGGTGGGTCCAAGTCAATCTTAGTTAATTGAAACTGTGTGTGTGTGAAACGTGGAAATTATTAGTAAATCAACACAAACCTTAATGAAACGAATTATATCAAAGATTTGAAATAAGTAAACTAGTCTATTTTGCAGCTAAACAAATCTTTTAAGAACGTCTCATTGTCCTCTATTCCCAAGGATTTATTAAACCATTTGGCCCTCAAATTTCTTTGTGCACTATGGTTGTTAAAATGACAACTTAGGAAATGAGATAATATTCAACATGCAAGCCAACTAAGTTCCTACAAGAAACTATACGGTGGAAAGGATAATGGATACTATGATGAATGGATGATGGTGCTAGATTATTCAAGGTAGATACTATGGTATTGAACTAGGATGATTCTACATATGCTCAAATGCTAACTATGAATATGCTAATATAAAATGAAACTATGATGCAAAGGATGACATAAAATGCAACCATGATGCAAAGGATGACATAAAATGCAACTATGAAGCAAAGTGTGATTCTAAGATCTAAATATGATGCAAAACATGATATGAAATGTAACTATAAGACTCCAAAATGCTCCAATGCTCAAACAATGTTCATGCATGATAACTCTACTCAAATGTGGATGAAAATACAATGGAAAAGGGTTGTATTTTTAGGCTTTTCTAAGCATCTTGTGAGGTGGCAACGATCGACGGTCCAGATTCAAACAAGAGGGATGAATGGTGGAGATGAAGAGAATCAAGAAGGTGTCCCCTTGACCAAAGACAACATGCCAAATGGATGGAGGAATCTCTTGACCAAAGGCAACATGCCAAATGGATGGAAGACCAAAGTGTGGGAAGAAAAGACCATGTGTTTGAAAATTGGTTGAAGAAGTGTGTGAGGAATAAGCCATGTGTTTGAAAATAATTCTAATTTAAAAATTAGAATTATTTAATTTCATGTGACCCTGGTGAGGTGGCATAAAAAGTTGTAGACATGTGCTTGAATTCCTAATCTGGGATTAGTGAAACTTAATTAAATAAAACAAGCTTATGAAATTTGTTTATTTAATTAAATTAGAAGAATATGATTTTAGATTTGAAGAATTAAAGAATATGAACAATATAAATAAATTGAGAATTTATTTATACGTAGTCGAATAGTAATTAAATAACTAGTATTTAATTAATTAAATGTCATGACCAATTTTAGGTGTATACATTTTGCCCCTCTTTGAAGTAATGTGTTTACATGTTGCTTCAAAGAAAAAATTGATACTGATGCCGAGAATTTTTTTTTTGATGCCCTAGACGTTGATTTTGAGGTGATGATGGATATATGCCTCCTCGAGAGATAAATCGATGAATTTTGGAATTTTTTATGATTTCTTGAAATTTTTGAAATTTTTGGTGATTTTTTGATGATTTGATAATGATCTCAAAATTTTATGCTTTGAAAATGATTTATCTCCCGAAAAATGTAGAAGCTACCAAGTGATAATCTGATTAATTAAGGCCCCTTTGAAAAATAAAAATAAAACAACCCCATAAAATGCCACTTAATTAACCTTTAAAAGGTTAAAAAGTTGATTAGAAAGGTCATTTGTGCATTTTGCAACTTGAGAACTTTGTGAGTGAGAGTGATTGAGAAAACTTGGAGCAGAATGGTGATCCCTTACCACACACACTAGTTCGAGGGAGTCAGGCAGCACAACCGCTCAATAGGGTACGAACCTCCGGTGAGTACCTCGAAAACTGCCTCGTATTTCAAGCATTTTGCTTTCCCTCCCATTTTCATTGGAAATCATATTTTGAACTGTTTTAGTGCATTAGGAGACCGAAATAGCGCATAGGTTAGATTAGCGCTTAGGGTGTCTGAAGGAGCGCATAGGATAGATGATTTAGCACATAGGAAAAAGTAGTGCATAGATGGCATGAAGTGGCACATTCATGAATTGTTTTAGTGCATAGGGTAATTAGATTAGCGCATAGATTAAATAGAATAGCGCATTGGGTAGTTGGTGCATTGGGACTTTGTTCCGGCGCATCGGTGATGTTTCAGCGCATAGAGTAATTTGGCGCATTGAAGGTCTGTATTAGTGCATTAATGAATTTCTCTACCACAACGGGTTTTTTAACGCATAGAAAGAATATTCTAGCGCATTGGTGAAGTTTGATGATTTTTTTGATTGAACTCCTTCATGTCAATGATGTTTGATTGCGTCAGTCTGTGATTTGATGATGATTGATGATTTTGATAGGTTAGATGTCCATTGATCTCATGATAGGTGAGATTCAATGATAGGATGATGATAATTGACCTCATGGTAGGTGAGGATCAATTATAAATTGATTGATCTGATAAACCTCATGATAGGTGAGGTTAAGTTGATGGATGAACCTCATGATAGGTGAGGTGAATTGATTGATTTGATAAACCTCATGATAGGCAAGGTTGATTTGATTGATTTGATAAACCTCATGATAGGCAAGGTGCATTGATTGATTTGATAAACCTCATGATAGGCGAGGTTAAGTTGATTGATTTGATACACCTCATGATAGGCGAGGTTGAATGATATATTGATGCTCACAATATTTGATCAAAGTCTCACTAGAGCTGATTAGATTGATAGGTTGATTGATTGATTGATGGAATGACTTGCGATTTTGTGTTGATAGGAGCCTTTTACTAGTTTACATATTAGAGAGTGGTTCTTGAGGACTTGGGATCTGATTTGCCATTTGACACAGCCTGAGACAGTTATTATTACATGATGTGGGTTGTCCTCTCTCATCGCTATGCCCCAGATCAGGATCAACAGGGGGTTATTGATAGCCTTAGCTGATAGATGGCACAGTGAGCATAACACTTTCCATTTTCCCACTGGTGAGATCACGGTGACTCCTGAGGATGTATACCAGATTTTATGGATTCCTGTGGTTGGAGAGCTGGTCATATATGATGCACATGAGCAGGGTAGGACCGATGCGCTACGCCAGGTATTTCAGGATGATACGATTAGTGGTTACAAGATTACATGGAGGGACATGGTCGATGCATACGCCATATTTCCTTTTGTATTAGTTGGTTTCATTGGAGGGTTCCTTTGTCCTGACCATAGGTCAAAGGGACTCTCGATTGGATGGGGTAGGATCTTAGAGAGTACGATTGTGCATGGGATGAGATATGCATGGGGTTGCTGTATGCTAGCCCATCTTTACCATGATCTGCACCAGGTGGTCTACTTCTGAGGGGCCAGTCTATCAATGGGAGTCACATTGCTCCAGGTCTGGGCCTGGGAGCATATAGTAGTTAGTCAGCCCATGGGAGATAGATAGAGGCCAGCCATGAGGCCCTATGTTCACATCTATACAGGTCGACTTACTCAGCCTAGGCTGGGCAAGTTGGAGTATTGGAGGAGGGCGCTGGATGATTTGGAGGCTATTGTGTGGAGGTGCTACGTTGATTGTGAGCAGTGGCTCGAGGATGACACAGAGCTGCCGTATTTGTTACAATCGATATATCTAATTGTTTAGAATTGCTTCGTCATTGAGAGGTTCATGTTACTGAGAGTTCTAAGACAGTATGGCCAGGTTCAGCCCATGCCCGAGGGAGTAGCCCATTATGCGCGGTGACGACAAGATGAGATAAAGTGGGGGCCGTTTTTGTCTTATGATGTAGCTGTTGAGCACTATCAGGCATTACCAACCATCATTTGGGAGGTTCCTCCAGAGATCACCGATGCGCTGATATCAATGAATTATGCCATGTACATGCTTACTCATCTGTTCCCACGGATCACGATTCCAGATGATCCTGCACCATTGTTAGCGGAGGGGGAGGCATGAGGTCATGGGTAGAGGCGATGGAGAGAGGAGGTGGAGGAGGAGTAGGAGGAGGAGGGCAGTGAGGAGGGGGATAGCAATGATGATGGTGATGATGAGGAGAGTGATGGGGGTGGCAGAGGACCAGGGCTAGATGTTGGTGAGATGAGAGTGCCTTGCAAGAGGTGAATGTGGAGGTTCGACTACCCTCACCACAACAACAGACACAAATTTCTGCACTCCAGGTATAGGTCGAGACCTTATAGGGTCAGCTAGAGCAGGTACATGCTCTTCTTATACAGACATAGGGGTAGGTACAGACTTTGACGACCAAGAGGGATGCTGCTAGGTAGCAGGTACAAGGACAACTTGCACAGGTACAAGCTCAGGGACAGGTGTAGGGGCAGATTTCCACATTAACTGCCAAGAGGGATGCCCTGAGACGGCGGTAGAGTAGGCCGATTTCATCACTAAGAGGCTATAGTAGGCTGTGGCAACTGTAGGTACATCAGATTATTTTAAAGAGGTTTGTTGTTTTGAATAGGAGGTTGAGTTCTATAGAGGTCAGTATCATGATGCAGTTCCTCTAGAGCGACGAGAGAGCTTTGCCTAGTCTTGGTCAGGGAGTTCTCAGTCTCAGACTGTTTGCGTGGGTGTTACAAAGCCATTTCCTAGAGATCAGAGAGATCCTGGTGCGGGTCCGTCAGGTGGAGGGGGAGGTACTGGTCCTAGGATACCAACACCATCTGGGGGGAGCACGCCATAGCTCCAGTTTATGATTTTATGATGTATTCCTGGACATGTATACACTCTTTATTCAGTTGAGACATTGATGATATTCTTCTTGTCAAAATTTATGATACACTGCCATTTTTGATATTGATGTATATTTTCATACCTTTGGATATCCTTGTACATTTTGAAATTATGATTTTGAGATTATATGATATGCAGCGATGATTATGATCCATGTGTTTATATGATGTTATATGATGATGGATGTCGTTGATGCATTTAATTTCTATGTTTATGATGATGATATGCTATGGATGCATTTAATTTCTATGTTATGATGATGATATGCTATGGATGCAAATGATGATGCAACTGATGTGTTATGATTCTATGATGATTTATGAATGATGCCTATATGATGCATGGGATGGATTTTATTATGCCAATGATATGTGATGTATTTGATGTTTTTGTTCTTTTCTGATGCAAATAAATGATGTCATGAATGGATGAATGTTAGATGAAATTATTGTATAATGGTACCCAATTCTATGTGTTTATGGGATGTACACAATGATGATTTTGTTAATGATGATATGATATGATAATGCATGATGGATAATTATATGTTTTATGGATTTTATGCAGATGATTTTTTATGCTATGTGAGATGGATTAAATTATGAAAATGATACATGATGATATTTGATGTTCATAGTGATTATATATGGATGCAATGATTATGTAGATGATGTGGATGATGTTTTGTAATGATATGGTTATGTGATGCAAATGATTATGCTTAACTAAATTTGTAATGCTTTGAAACTTCTAGGGTCTTAAGCTTAAATGAGTGAATCTATCCAACTTCCAAGAGTCGTGGGAAGGTTGCTATCAGTTGATTCTTTGTTAAGTTATGCTTCACAAAACCTGACATATTTCCCAATTCTTTTGGAAATATGAAGAGACTCACTCATTTAAGCTTAGTGAACCACTTTCTTAATGCAACTATATGAAATGATTTTGATTATATAAATGAGATGCGATGCATGTCTTTTTGTGTTTTCTAATGCAAATAAATGATGTGATGTATGGATGTATGAATGATGTGATAATGTTTTCTAATGTATGCAAATGTTGTTGCAACTGATGTGTTTTTGGTAATGTCAAGTGTACTCAATCCATTAGGGCAAGAGATATCATCATTGTTGCAGCTTTGGAAATCCCATAAATACAGATGCAAACTAACATGGATGCAATCTACTTTAACCATGCAGATCTCATATGCAAAAGTTGTCATTCATAACAACTGATTTGTTGTGCTTTTTATCATCATTGGGCCTTTAAAATGTTGAAAGTGAGTACAAGCATCGATGGAATATTTAGACCATGATGACCTGAGTACTACTTTCATGACATTTGATAGTGCAAGTTAACACAAACATCTAAGTATAATTAAACCAAGATGACCTGAGTATTGCTTGCATAAACAAACAAGAGTTAACCGTTTTCCTATGCAAATTCAAAATGTCATTAGTGATACTTTGTAGAGAACGTCCTGCGACAATTTGCACAGTAATAATGATCAACTCATAGACAACAGACAAAGAAAAATCATACTCCTTCCTGGCTCCTCTAGTTCGATACATCATCAAGGGGCTCCAGAGATATGATAATAAAAATCAAAGTATAACAATTGAACATTCGTGTTTAACGTGATAAACCCATGATTTAGAAGCAACATCATCCATTTGAAGTTTTCTTTTGGTTTGATTTGGCTATTTTGATTTGGATGTTTGATGCGTTTTTGATGGTGATTGATTTTCAATGTTGAGTTGCACTATGATAATTGTTTTGAGTTGTGTTTTCCCCATTGTTGTTTGTCCATTGGTTCAAGCTCGAAGTTTATTGCCCCCAGTGAGTTCAAGATTTTTCCCCCAGTCTAGGGTGAGACACAATTGTGATGCTAGAATATGTACATGAAGCTTTTCGATGATAGGAAGATGGATGGAAAAAGCGAATGGTCAACATGCTCAAATAGATGGAAAATATAGCGTATCACAAATAGCACCTGTTGCCAGGTTTTCACTACTTGTTTTTATTGCACTTTTTTCAGATTTTCAGATTTTTTTTTATTTTTTTGATTTTTCACTTTTTTTTTTGTATTTTTCTCTTTTTGTATTTTTTTTTTGGTTGTTACCGAGATGCCTATTTTCCAGGTTTTCGTCAAAGTAACCATTTTTTAGGACTCTTTTTGATGTTTTTGGTATTTTTCTAGGACTTTTTCTGATGCACTGGATGATTCAGGTGTAGAATTTCTTGAGATGCAAGCTGTTGAGGGGTTCATCAAAAAAATCCCCTTCTGGTGTGGACAATTGATATGCTTCTGATCTGAAGACTGACACAATGACAAAGGGACCTAGCTAGTTTGGTTCAAATTTTCTGTTCTTCTCTCGATCTTGCTGATTACGAGGATTCTCTTTTAGGACTAAATCACCCACCTAAAATGTTCTAGGCTTGACTCTGTGATTGTAGCTTCTGGATATCCTCTATTGATAGGCTTTCAGGTGATCCACTGCATGCTGACGATGTTCATCCAAGAGTTACAATTCCTATAACCTAGACACTCTGTAATCCTCATATGAAATGATCCCTTTTAGAGACACACAGAGTGATGGTAGCTCAACCTCAATAGGTAGAATGGCTTCTGATCCATAGACTAGAGTGTATGGTGTAGCTCCTGTCAGGGTGTGGATGCTAGTTCGATAAGCCCACAAAGTAGGGTTCAGTTGAACATGCCAGTCACATCTAGCATCGTTGACGGTTTTCTTCAAGATTTTTAGGATAGTTTTGTTTGAGGCCTCTGCTTGGTCATTTCCTTGAGGATAAATGGTGTAGAAAACTGATGCTGGATGTTAAACCTCTCACAAAGTTCATCAACATCCCGATTTTTGAAAGGTCTGCCATTGTCAGTGATAATGGATTGAGGGATGCCATACTGACATATGATGTAGTTCAAATGAAGGACAAGATTTTTTTTCCTATGATGGTGGTTAGAGGGACAAATTTGATCCACTTTGTGAAATACTCAGTGGATGTGATAATGAACTTGTGTCCATTTGATGAAGATGGATGAATTTTCCCCACGAGGTCCAATCCCCATTGACAAAAGGGCCATGTTGATGCAAAAGGTTGAAGTTCCTATGCTGGTGCATGGATGAGATTGCCATGAATCTGACACTTTTGTCATTTTTTGATGAACTAAAAATAATACCTGTCCATAGTTGGCCAGTAATATCCTAGACAGAGGAGTTTCTTGGCTAAGGTTAAACCACTCGAATGAGTTCCACAAACACCTTCATGAACTTCCCGTAAAGCTATCTTAGACTCGTCACATTCCAGACATCGAAGGAGAGTTCCATCAAGACTTCGTCGATAAAGGATATCTGTGATAAGCGTATGTCGGGAAACTTGACAAATGAAGTTTCATTTTTGATTGCGAGACAAGTCAGGAGGGAGAGTATTATATTTCAGGTACATATAGATTTTCCCATAGAGGGAAGTGTCAGCCTCAGTTATATGGTAGATAACTTGGGATTCAGGGTTGTCATAGGATGGGTTGAATAGTTGTTCCACCATGAACTCGTAATAGGCTCATTTATCCATAATCTGAAAAAGAGAAGCAATGGTCGCCATGGCATTAGCGGCTTTTTTGTTGCTTTGAGGAATCTGTTCAAATATTATTTCCACAAAGTACTTTTTGAAGTCATCAACCATTCTTTTATAAGGCATTAGCTTGTTCTCCTTTGTTTGATAATCACCATTTACCTGATTAATGACCAGTTGTGAATCCCCATAGACATATAACTCTATGATCTTCCACTCAACTACTACTTTGATTCCAATGATCAAGGCTTCGTATTCAGCTGTGTTGTTGGTGCAAGGAAACATCAGTCTGTAGGAATTGGGAATAGTATGTCCTTGTGGGGAGATAAACAAAATTCTGGCACTTGATCCATGTTGTGTATAAGAACCATCAAAGTACAAGACCCATTGTTGTGTTGACATTGTTAGGACATTAGTATCTGGAAACTCAATGTTCATTGGATGATTGTCTTGTAATGGTGCTTCAACTAACCGATCTGCGATTACTTGTCCTTTGATTGCCTTCCTGTCAACATATTGGATGTCAAATTCACTCAGCATCATGACCCACTTAGCTAGTCCTCTAGTTAGATTAGCTTTCAATTTGATGGTATGGGTGAGCATGTAGTGTCGTAATTGTTGGGTAGCGAACACTACTGCCAGACAAGCCTTTTCAATGAAGGTGTAATTGATCTCATAGCCATTTAAGGTTCTACTGATATAATAGATTTCCCTTTCTTTTCTTGTTGAATCCTCCTGTGCTAACAAGGCTCCCAATGATATCTCAGTTGTTGCTATGTACAATAAAAGTGGCTTCCCTTCTGGTGGTTGTATCAAGACAGGTGAACTCATTATATATTGTTTTAATTGGTTGAAGGATCCTTTGCATTTCTCATCCCATCGGAAAGATACAATCTTATGTAGCAAGTGAGTGAAAGGATGGGTCTTGTCTGCCAGTTGTGAGATAAATCTTCGGATTGATTGGAATCTCCCTTGCAGAGATCATAGCAAACTGATGTTCTTGGATGGTGGCATCTCCATGATGGATTTGACCTTCACATGATCTACCTCAATGCCATTTTCTGAAACTATATATCCCAAGAGTTTGGTTGAAGTCACCCACATTTCTTTGGGTTCAATCATATGTTGAAATTTTCCAGTCTGGTGAAGATTTTATCCAAGACCTCTAGGTGTCCTTCTCTAGTGTATGATTTGGCTAATAGATCATCCACATAGTCTTCCATGAATGTGTGCATCATATCATGAAAGATTGTCGTCGTAGCACGTTGATACATTGCTCCTGTGTTCTTCAACCCGAATGGCATGACGTTCCAACAAAAGATTCCCCACAGACATGTGAAGGTTGTCTTATCTTGATCTTCAGGTGCAATTTTGATTTAATTATAGCCGGAAAAACAATCCATGAGTGACAACATGGCATGTCCTGCTATTAGGTCCACAATGCTGTCAATGTTGGGTAGGGGAAAGTCATATTTTGGGAAAGCCTTGTTGAGATCCCTAAAATCTGTGCATATTCTGATGCTCTTGTCTGGTTTTGAAATAGGCACAATGTTTGATATCCATTCAGAATAGTCAATTGGTCTAATAAACCCAACATCCAATAACTTCTTCAGTTATGCTTTTACCAATATGGCAATATGTGGATGCATTTTCCTTAACTTTTGCTTGTCCAGTTTTACCCCTGTTGGTAGTGATAAATGATGCATGATGAGTTCTAGATCAATCCCTGACATGTTGGCATATGACCAAGCAAAATTGACCTGTCTTTTTGTGAAGAATTTGATGAAGTTAGGTTTTTCTTGATCCGTCAAGGATTTTTCTAGATGGATAGTCTTTACTGTTTCTTCATTGCCGATATTGATAGAATGAATAGGTTCAACTAATACTTTAGATTGTTCCTAAAAGTGCTCGGGGAGTGTGTCAAATCTTCCATCCTTTAGCACCTTAGAGAGGTTTTCGCCTTTGGATACACTCTTTATTTTTACTTTTTCTAGATTTGATACTGCCATTGAATGGTTTTCACCATCATATCTATTTCTTGTATTATTCATTTTGCAGTTGGAAAATTTGACACTCTCCTGGTTGGAAACTTCGTTACGATGTTCAATGGTGGAATTTGTTTTGATATTGGCATAATAGAGGAAATTGACAATGGCCTTGTCATTTGAAAATATGGGGATGTCCAACGACTCAGTTTGATCCCAATCTATGAGTTCAGGATGTACGAGGGGTAAGGAAGCATTGGATTGGCTAAAGTCAAAGGCAGTAAGAGTTCGAATGGTAATGTCTTTGGATTTTCCAATAGAGAAATCAATGTCTATAAGGTAACTCTCCTCCGAATTATCTGTTTCACTCCGAATCTGATCCCCTTCACTGGAATCATCAATATGTTGTGATCCTATTTCAAGTGGTCTATAACCTGAACTTTGAACCTCCTCACGTATGGGTGTATACTTTTGTACCACATCAATTTCCTTATCGTGACAAGACTCTTTAGATAGCGAATCCCACTCATATTCATTTGAATCAGTTTCATGATCATCACTAGCTTGTAGTTGTAGGATTCTTTCAATGACTTGTTTTCGTGCTTCTTCTCTTGATTCTTCTCTATACCCCAATCTTGTTTTATCCTTGGCCTGCATTGTGATGGGTTGTATTGGTTCTGTGATGCCTTCTTTTCTTTTACTAATAGGACCTTTTCCCTCATTTCCCATCTTTTCCATAATTGTCTTTCCTTTTCCATACTGCTTTGTTTGTACAATTGAGGTGGATGTTTGTGACAATTCTTCGTCTTTGTATAACCAACTTAAAACCTCTTTGTCATCTAGCTCATCCACTAATGTGCCTGCTCTCACAAAGGTGACATCAAAGAGTTTATTGGGTTGTGATGATTGTTGTCTAGATGTTGATGGTTGCCCATATGACTTTGGAGAAGATGAAAGTTGTGATAAACATAAGGATTGCTTCAAAGGGTATTCCCCCATGCCCTTGTCTTTCAATTGGATCTTGGAAACTTGTTTTGATAAGGATTCGAGTTGAATTTCTTGATTTTGTGGAGTAAGATTTGATGTAATTTCTTTACTTGAGAGATTGGCATCACCAATATCCTTATCCTTTGATTGGTCGCTTTTCTCCACCTAGTTTGACAAGGAATTTAGTTGTTTCCCATTATTTGATGAACCCTGAGTTGGAGCTTCCCTGTTGTGTGGTACAAAAGCATCTTGGGTAGTCTTGAGGGTGTTACAATATTGGGGGTTATTTGATCAGCTACAATAGTGATTTCTTGCCCATTGAAAGGGAACTTCAAACATTGGTGATATGTGGATGGCACTGCTTGCATGTCATGAATCCACGACCTTCCCAAGAGTATGTTGTATGTTAACTCTTTGTCTAACACTTGGCATACTATATCTCTAAAAACTGGTCCCACTTGAATAGGTAACACTATCAGCCCTTGTGAAGATCTCTCCTCATCATCATATGCTTTTATTGTGATTTTCCTTCTAGGATCAATAGCATTTTCTGAATAGCCTAGTGCATGACAAGTTTGAAAGTACAAATATTTAGGACAACTCCGCCATCTATTAGAACATGTTTAACATGGTGTTTATGGATTAATACCTCAATGTGTAGGGCAACATTATGGGGATGATTGACAGATATATCATCGTGTTCGAAAAATGACAAGCAGTGCGGTGCAGCCAAATGTCCCACCATATTCTGGAATTGGAAAACCTCCAGATTTTTTGGTACCATGGTGGCGACTAGAGCTTGTTCCAAGATTTCCTTGTGAGTGGGTGAAATCTTGAGAAGTTCTAATCTGGATATTTTTGCAGGTATCTTCTACAACCGATCAACTATGTTATATTGGGTTGCAGGGATATCAGTAGTTGATTTGGACGTAGAAGGGGTAGCTCCTTTCAATGTTACCTTGGCTTGTCCTCGTGTGATTGCATTGACGAGTGTGTTGTCTTGTTGCTCTATGATTTTGATAACATTGATTTGACATGAGGTAGTGTTGATATCGTGGTGATGATTTTCAGTTGCAATGATGTTTTGTTCATGTTCAATGATGTTGTTTATTGGGTCATCAATTGCAATAAGATCCAATTTGACATGGGTTTGATCATCAACCACTTCGATGTGAAAAATGGTGGTGTCATAAACATAGTTTATGTTTTCTCCTTTGTTATTTGAAGAAGAAGATTCCCCTTTTTCGTAGTTGGGTAGAGGTTTCTTGAACGCTCCATGATCATTGTTGGTTTGGGGTCCTTCTACAAATATAGTCTTGTTGTCAATTAGATCTTGTATCAAGTGCTTCAACTGCATGCAGTCGTTGGTTTTATGTCCTTTGTTGCGATGAAAGTCACATAAATGAGCATCATTCGACCATGGAGGCTTAAGTTGTGGTTCCCAATTTCTTGCCTCTGGTAACGTTATGACTTTAGCTTCAATAAGTTCCTTTAATGCTGATTTTGATGATTGTCCCAAAGGGATGAACCTCCTTCGATTTGAGGATGTTCGATATGATGATGTTCTAGATCCAACATTACCTTGATTGTTTCTTTGGTTGAAATTTTGGTTCTTGTTTTGGTTGTTGCTTTGGTTGTTGGGGGGATTATTATTCTGATTAGTTTTGGTGACGACTGCAGTTAGGTTGAATACAGGTTTTGCATTTTGAATTTCAACTGCACCATCGTTGTTTCCAACATTCTTGTTTCGTTGCCAAAACTTGGGTTTGTCCCCACTATTGTAATTTTTGGAGGAGTTTGATGAGTTGTTTTCATTGTATATCTTGATGACTCCTCTCTTGACTAAAGCCTCTTCAATTTTAATCTCGTTTTCAATCAACTTTTCGAAGGTTGGTGGACATTGCAACTTCAATCTATAACTCATTTCGTCATTGAGATTGTCAATAAAGATTTCTATCTTTTCCTTTTCGGGTACGAGATGAGAATATCATGCAAATAACCTTCTCCATTTTTGTAGGAATACAAGGAATGATTCACCCTTCCTTTGTTTCAAGTTACAAAGATCTTTCATGGTGATGTCATGTTGAATGTTATAAGAATATTGGGTGATGAACTTGTTGACCAATTCCTCAAAGGTGTTGATTGGTGGGGTGAGTTTGGAGAACCATTCAAGACAATGTCCACCTAGACTTCATGGGAATAATCTCATTAAGTACATTTACTCATATGCAAATTCAAGACTCATGGTTCTAAATTCCCTCACATGGTCTATCGGATCGGTTTTGCCATTGTATTTGTCGTATTTTGGGAATTGTCAATGTTTTGGAAAGGGGATCATGTGGATACTTTGATCAAATGGATATGGAAAAATGTCTTGGCTCAAGTATCATTTTGAGGTTCCTCTTTGCATATCGATAATTTGTTGTTGAAGGTTCTTCATTTGGTGAGTTAGGGCAATCACTTGTTCGATCTCTTTTTCGGGTTGTTTTGGAGGTGCTTTCAATTGATTCACATCAACCTTGTTTAGCTAGCATAAGGAGGTAATTTTCTCCATTTCTTTCAAAAATATTTTCTAAGCATTTGTGGAAGTTGGGGTCTTGTTCAGCATGTTGGATGTCTTCCTCAGTTATTTCTTCCCCTTCAGTGTTGTTGAGTCCATGGAAAGGATTCTCTTTAGCCTCCGCCATGGTGTTTTTTGTTTCATTGTTTTGAGTTTCGGTGTTTTGAGTCTCAATGATTGGAGTTTCAATGGTTGGAATTTCAATGGTTGGAGTTTCAATGTTTGGAGTTCCAAGGTTTGGCTCTTCAATGTTTTGATTTTCAAGTCCTTTTTCCTTGAGTTTTTGTTTTTGTAACCCTGTTTGAGCGAGCATACAAGTGTTATAGTTTTGACTAAACTTTGATCTAAGTTTGGAAGAGTACCAAGGATTACAACTAAGTCAAATAGAATGAAAAATTCTAATGAGACTAAGTCTGATTTGACTATCTAGCTTCGTTTCGTGATGAGAGGATGATAAATCATGATGATGAAACTAGGCTTAAGAATCAAAGGTGTGATAATTTTGATGATTTTGGAACTTTGAGATGTTAGATCTTGGTTTAGGTTGGAAAATTCCACTTGTAGAGATCAATTTTAACAAGTTTATATTCTAAGGTACCTAAGGAATGATTTTGGACTTGAGAAAATTCTGAAATTTTGGTTCAAACTGTGAAACTAGAGACAAATTTTCTTCCTATACGAGATGCTCAAATCTTTGGAAAAGTATTAGATTTTGACAATAGTAGAATGAATACAAGTTGGGATTGTTCTTTGAAGCTCTTTTGTAGAAATTGAAGACCAATCTCTCTCTAAATTCGTAGAGTGTTGATAGATGTTTTTGATGAGCTTTTGGACTAAGAACTTTGGGCTTTGGTTTCCGGATTTTAATCTTTTGTGAAATCATTTGATAAAGCACATGTTTAAACTCTGTTGTACTTGAGGAATTATTTTGGATTGAAAAAGATTTTGAATTCTGGTTCAAACTATGAAACAGGAGACAAGTTTAACTCTCAGGTTTTGCATTTAATGGATGCGCTAAAACATAGCCCGAATACGCTAAAAGACTTGACAGATGCGCTAAAATAGAGGACGTATGCACCAAAAAGTTTCATAGATGCACTATAAGATTGCTCGAATGCACTAAAACAAAGGATCAATGCGCCAAAGTACTACACAAATGTTCTATAACAGAGGGTAAATGCACTGGAAAAATGCACAGATGCGCTAAAAGATTGACTGTATGCGCTGGAACAGAGGACAAATGTGCTAGAGTTTTGTACAGATGCACTAGAACAATAGTTGGATGTGCTAAAAGACTTCATCGATGTGCTAGAAGACACAACATATGCGCTGAACTAGGAAATGATGCAGTTTGTTGGAAATTTGTTTGATTTTTCATATTTTTCAGTTATAGACTTGGTTGTTTCAATGAATGTTTTTTTGAATCAAGGTTTTCACTTTCCACATGTGATGTTTTTGTTTGAAATTGGTTCAAAAAAACACATTGGTAAAGACACATCAAGCATGTACAACTTAGGTTGTGTAGGACTATATTTGTTGAATTCTCACTTGGATTTTACTCCAGCTGCGCTTACTTATAGCGGATGATTAGATGCTTGACCCCACTGGCTCCCCTCCACGATACTCACTTCTACGGGGCAGCCAACCATCAATACCTATGAATCTCCCATGGCATATTTCTCATCTCTACTAAAAACCTCAAGAATGTGGGAGGGCTTCAGAACAATTGTTCTTGCACCAACAAATAGATTAAGGATTTTGGCCTTGCTACAACAAAAGGTTTTAATATAGGAATTCCGTTCATGGGGGATCATCCATGTGGAAAGAGACCATTGCTTCCCTTCTTGTCAGAACAATCCTCGTGGTACTTGAACTTTCCCCAAGTACCCACATTTATATCCCGGTTGGAAGTCGCTTGGCTTTAGCGTGTTATTGGTTGGGTCGTTCCCTTGGGTGATTACTTTTTCCCACAAGGCAAGCCCTCTGTGGATAAACAAAAGTGAGCAAGTACATTCGTAGTTTGATCAATCTTTGTTTTGTGTGAACAAAGAGAGAACACACACGATATACTCAACTCACACTCGCGAACAAAAGTGAATGGGCCTGGATTTTTGGTCACCCAGTTAAGGGGAAAGCATATGTATACCATGGTGGGCGCCATTTTGTGTGTGTGTGAAATGTGGAAATTATTAGTAAATCAATACAAACCTTAATGAAACGAATTATATCAAATATTTGAAATAAGTAAAATACTCTATTTTGCAGCTAAATAAATCTTTTTAGAACATCTCATTGTCCTCTATTCCCAAGGATTTATTAAACCATTTGGCCCTCAGATTTCTTTGTGCACTATGGTTGTTAAAATGAAAACTTAGGAAATGAGATAATATTCAACATGCAAGCCAACTAAGTTCCTACATGATGGAAAGGATAATGGATACTATGATGAATGGATGATGGTGCTAGATTATTCAAGGTAGATACTATGGTATTGAACTAGGATGATTCTACATATGCTCAAATGCTAACTATGAATATGCTAATCTAAAATGCAACTATGATTCAAAGGATGACATAAAATGCAACTATGAAGCAAAGTGTGATTCTAAGATCTAACTATGATGCAAAACATGATATGAAATGTAACTATAAGACTCCAAAATGCTCCAATGCTCAAACAATGTTCCTGCATGATAACTCTACTCAAATGTGGATGCAAAATACAATGGCAAAGGGTTGTATTTATAGGCTTTTCCAAGCATCTTGTGAGGTGGCAACGATCGACGGTCCAGATTCAAACAAGAGGGATGAATGGTGGAGATGAAGAGAATCAAGAAGGTGTCCCCTTGACCAAAGACAACATGCCAAATGGATGGAGGAATCTCTTTACCAAAGGCAACATGCCAAATGGATGGAAGACCAAAGTGTGGGAAGAAAAGACCATGTGTTTGAAAATTGGTTGAAGAAGTGTGTGAGGAATAAGCCATGTGTTTGAAAATAATTATAATTTAAAAATTAGAGTTATTTCATTTCATGTGACCTTGGTGAGGTGGCATAAAAGTTGTAGACATGTGCTTGAATTCCTAATCTGGGATTAGTGAAACTTAATTAAATAAAACAAGCTTATGAATTTTTTTTATTTAATTAAATTAGAAGAATATGATTTTAGATTTGAAGAATTAAAGAATATGAACAATATAAATGAATTGAGAATTTATTTATATGTAGTCGAATATAAATTAAATAACTAGTATTTAATTAATTAAATGTCATGACCGATTTTAGGTGTATACAAAAACATATCTCTCCACCAATTCATGCAAACATTATGCATTATTGATCATCCCCACTTGATTGAATGTATCCACCTGTTATCTGTCATGCAACTGAAGTCATTAGTCATGCAACTCAAGTCAACTGAAGTCAACTAGCATTCAACTAAAACTAACTACATGCTACTGAAGATAACTGAACCATAATTGAACTCAACTGATACTAAAATGAACTGAATTGAATTGAACTAAACTGAACTCCACTCATGTAAATATCAATCCCTAATTTGTAGGATCTTTACATGCATTAAAAGTGTTATGAATCCTCCAAACAATTAACTTAAGCAAGGTGGGTTCCACCTTCCATGTGGGCACCCATGTGCTCCTATTTTGTAGGATCTCTTCTTGGAATCCCCACATGTTCCTATCATTTAGGAATAATTACAAATGTCAATTTACATGTTCATTTCATTTGAATTTAATCTCTTTCTAATCCTAGTGTTGGGGAACACTTTCAAAGGACTTAGGAGATACATGAAATATGTTTAAGATTGCAATTAAATGGCATCCTATTCCCAACATTCTCCCACTTGACATTATACATTGCAATTATTCTAAACAAGAAATCATTATTATAAATCAAGTACAAGACTCAAGGCCAATGGCCTTCTTGCACCAAGAGAACTTATCTGCAGCTTTGATCAAAGTGTCAACTTTCTCAATCAATACCTTTCCCAAGTCTCTGTAACCAAACTATCATAGGTAGAACTTCATGCTATCAACATAACAACCCAAATCTGCAAACAAGTCCCTGTATATCCACCATCCTGCAAAATAAGACTCCAAGGTAATAACACACATATACATGTGATAAAAAACCTCTGAAGTAATTCATTGTAGTAAAGTGTAACCAGTCCAAGAGAGGCGCCCCTCTCATATAGAACACATATACCTTCTAGAATTCCCACTGCACAGGTAATGTCAAATCTGAAAACAAGATCTCAACACAAACAAGTCCTCCTATAGCACTTCACATCGAGGATGTGGCTAACTCCTCTATCATAGTGTCGAAGAAGCATATAATGATATGTAAAATGCATCTCTCATAACATAAAAACCTTCAAGAATAAGACAATATTCCCACAAAGAGAGAACCTACAAATCAAACCATGTTCTTATACCACACTAACATCTGCCAAAATGTGTAAAGTAAGATCTCCTTCAACACTCCCAAACTGAAAGGATATCAACATCTAACCATTCAACTTATAATGAAACATGGCATAACTTAGATGTAAACCTCTCATAGAATGTAGATCAAACTTAGCCAAACATTCCCACAACAAAAGGGAATATGCCCAAAGCCACTATCTATCTCCCGTACCTCTCCTACCCAAATCCTCAAAACTAACTCAAGTTCAAGATCGCAAGGAGAACAATGGAAATACATAAAATCATGCATCTACTTCTCAACAATCCCTCAGAACTCAACTTTCAAGATTAATGCATAAGAGAAGACAAGATACATATAAATAATGCATCTAATAATCAGGTGAGCAACACCTCTTAGATCATTTACCTGTCGAGTATACCAAGAGTGGGATAAAAGATTGTCCTGTGCATACAACACCAAGCAATATAGGCTTTCAATAAAGACAACCTTCTCATTAGGTCCATGATGGACTCACATCCATTTCCAGGTGTAGGCTCCTCGGTCTTTACTGTTGAAAAACTTTTATAACAAGTAACCATTCCAACACATATCTCTTAACATAAGAAATATCCAACCTAACCCAAGTCTCTCTAGTATCCATGAGCACCCACCAATCAATCCATGCCTACTTCAAATGCAACTTGCATGATCATGAAGCTCCAAGCAAATAATTAATACTCAAAACCAAAGAGAACTAGACATCTTCTCCAAAGGAAGAACAATAACACCTTTACCAAAGACTCTAAGGGTCCTCCATGAAACAAGATGTTAAAACCCCTTCAAATCACATGAAGATGACCATATCTTACCAAAGCTCCCACTGAAACATGTAACCGAGCTATCCATGACATCGTGATAACCATATCCTAAATGAAGATCATCCATGGCCTCAACACAATCAAAGAATCCAATGCAAATGACACAACTCCCAAAAGGTCAAGAAAACCATAATCTCTAAACCAAGAAGATAAAACACACTTCTTTTACAAATCTATAATAACACAATAGTACAAGCTCCTACTACAACCAAAAAAACTTCAAAATTTTAAGAGAAAGGTGTCCCAAACTCTACCCAACCTCTAGATCTCATACCAAATGTTGAAAACAAAGGTGAAATTGTAGCTTAAAACTTGTAAAACTATTATATTATAGATTTAATTAAGTGTTCTTTGTCACAATTCTTTGCGTATGATTAATCTGTTTAGATCAATTTTACCAATTAGAAAGAGACAAAAGATTGTAGAAAAATGAGACAAGAAGATAAAAGTGACACAACATATACATGGAGAAACCCTTTCAGGAAAAAACTCCACCAGAATCAATAGTGCTTGTATTATTTAACCTTAGAAGAAGATTACAATAATACTTTATCAATCCTTGATTGATATGCTTCCTTGCCTTCAACAATCCTTCTTCACAACCTACAAGAAACTATCATACACTTTATTCAGCACAAGCTATCCATGAATTCCATGTGACCAAGCATGAATCCACACATCCCATGCCATGCTTCAAACCCTCACACATGCACAAGCTCAACCTGCTAACCTGAAACAAACTCTGATGAAACTCTCTTCAACTTGCTGCAATTAATAGATAATTACGAGCATTGTAAACTCCAAAGAGTTGATCAAAACAAGAGCACAAAGCTCCTCACAAATATCTATGCCTAGATTGGGCAAGTAGAGTTCCAATGTGTAATATGAGTTCAAACCAAAGTCTTCCTCAATTTAGGTGCCCCAAACTAAACACTTAACTGATCGTTGGTCAAGAAAATATCTTGCAAGCATCACCTCAAAGTTGGTGCCCGAGAATGGGCCCACTTAACTGAGCCTTGTAAATATCTTCTCATGCAAAAGGTGTTAACTCAAAGATGCCAACTTGGGCGCCCAAGGTGGGTCCAAGTCAATCTTAGTTAACTGAAATGTATCTCTCCACCAATTCATGCAAACATTATGCATGATTGATCATCCCCACTTAACTGTAAGTATCCACCTGTTATTTGTCATGCAACTGAAGTCATTAGTCATGCAACTGAAGTCAACTAAAGTCAACTAGCATTCAACTGAAACTAACTACATGCTACTGAAGATAACTGAGCCATAACTAAATTGAACTGAATTGAATTGAATTGATACTGAACTAAACTAAACTGAACTAAACTAAACTCCACTCATGTAAATATCAATCCCTAATTTGTAGGATCTTTACATGCATTACTGAAGTGTGATCAATCCTCCAAAAAGTTAACTTAAGCTAGGTGGGTTCCACCTTCCATGTGGGTGCCCCATGTGCTCTTATTTTGTAGGAGCTCTTCTTGGACGTCCCCACATGTTCCTATCATTTAGGAATAATGACAAATGTCAATTTATATGTTCATTTCATTTGAATTTATCTCTTTCTAATCCTAGTGTTGGGGAACACTTTCCAAGGACTTAGGAGATACATGAAATATGTTTAGGATTGCAATTAAATGGCATCCTAGTCCCAACATTCTCCCACTTGAAATTATACATTGCAATTATTCTAAACAAGGAATCATTATCATACAACCTTCTCATCAGGTCTAGATGGACTCACATCCATTTCCAGGTGTAGGCTCCCCGGTCTTTACTATTGAATTTTTTTATAACAAGTAACCATTCCAACACATGAGGCATCCAAAAAAATAGAAATTTTTTGATTTTTTTTATTTGAGTAGTAGTTTTAATCTGAAAAGTGTTAGTATTTGAACGAACGTAATAGGTACCTCATTTCAAAGAGGGGAAAAATGTAGACACTTAAAAATGTCCTGAATGGTATTACACACTTGAATCCGATATACTAACATCATTTCATCCTAAAATCCATCCTCTTTTCGCTTATTTGATTAAATTAACCTAGTTAATTAAAATCAAAGGGCCTCATATTCATTTATTAACCTAATTAACCTAATTAGGTTAATTCACTCTCCATCATGTTCATCTTTCATCCTGTCTAATCGAATAATGCAAATTGTTTAATTGGCCTTCTTGTATCTTCTTATTTAATTAAATAAATCCTAGTTATCCTAGTTATTTAATTAAATATCCTATTCCCACCCATTTTATTAAATAAATAAATTATTTAATGCTAAATCTTGAATTCCTCCAAAAGGGAATATTCCTATGGAATATCCCTCCCCTTTGCACATTAAAACTTTGTTTTAGTTAACTCAATGCTAATTTTCCTCATCCACTTGCATGAGAATATTCTCCCTTTTCACTCATTCAAAAAAGGGAATATTCTAGTCTGTAACAAACTTTCAACTAACTTCTTGAGCAAGCTTTGAAAGTGTGCTTCTTTGCATGATTGTGAGCCCTTGATTAAATATCAACTTACATTCTCAACCCTTGATGGGAATCCATGATCCATGCCCCCATATTCTTTCCATCCTGACCATTGATTGATTCTTTCAATCTTGACCATCGGTTTCTTTTTTCCTATTCTATAAATAGACTTTGCATCAATTGAATAGGGATCCACCTTTTTAAAGAAAACTTATGATATTGAAAATCACACTCATTTGCATCCATGTTTTACATTTGATAAGAATTTTAGGTTAATTTTCATGTATTGTTAGTTTAGCATCCATTAATGGCTTCTATGGTAACTTAGTTTGCATCCATTTAGCATATTTTGGAATCTAGGACTTGCATCTTTGAATATTGTACACATTTAGAATAGGTTTTCATACACTTGTTGGAAAGAGACACTGCACATGTCATCTGGTGTTGTCATTGATGGCAACCCTAGTCAGTGATTTGATCCGCATGTTAGCATTTGATCGTACTAGAAGTCAGATTGAAGATCAATAATTATTTGTCAAGTTAGAATAGAGCATTCGGCAGAATTTTGTTCATCGATTCATATGCAATTTTCTGTTATCATTTTGAGTTGTGGATCTTAGGGAAGGTTTTTCAAT
Organism: Sequoia sempervirens; assembly: GCA_007258455.2. Classification (NCBI taxonomy): domain Eukaryota; kingdom Viridiplantae; phylum Streptophyta; class Pinopsida; order Cupressales; family Cupressaceae; genus Sequoia; species Sequoia sempervirens. The sequence goes on from VDFB02337872.1 coordinate 38,188, forward strand.
GTATGATCTATGTTATCCTTGAATCTTAGAGCCTCGTATCGATTCGTGTGCAAGTTAGAAGATCTGGTTGATTGGTTTTCTGTTTAACAGTGCAAGAAGGCCAACTAAGTGAATGTAGCGTGTTGTGGATCTTCGAGGAGTAATTGCTTAAGTGTTTTTGTGTTCGAGCATGTTGATTTGGGTCCTCACTATGTTGTGGCTGACTTTGGTTGGTGTGCATTGAAAGTTATTTGTGGATTGAGCCGACGGTTTGTAAATATTTTATGTTTTATTGAAGCTGACATGTGGTTGATTAAATCTTTAGTTGCGGATATATATAAGCGATCATTTATATCTTTTGGATGTATGTACGAAGTGTGTCGATGTGTGATGCAAAATTCAGAAGCATTGTAGAGCGATTATGCATAGTTTCACTTGTGCAGAAAAGGATTTGTGATCCAAATTAAAGCAGACATAGCAAAAGAGCAGAATTAGATAGAAGGTCAAGAATGCGATTGATGGGCTTAACTAGAACTGTAATCAAGCATTAGTAGATGCTATTTTCTCAGTTCAAAACTTTTGGATGTATTTCAAATCTTTTAGTAAGATAATGAGTCTTCATTTTGTATTTGAGCAGTGAGCTCTAGGCAGTGCGCCTGAATACATGTGAATTCCTTTTGTAAAAACTTATTTGAGTACTCAGATAATATTGTGGATTGACCTCCATCGTGATTTTTTCCCTAACAGGGTTTCCACGTAAAAAATCCTTGTGTTATGGTGTTGTGGTTGCTTGTTTTATGTTCATGCATCTTTATTTTGGTTGAATGTTATAAGTGATTTAAAGATCAGATTAATAAAGTTAAAAATTCTAGAACATTGATTCACCCCCCCTCTTAGTGTTCCTTGATTCCAACAATTGGTATAAGAGCCTAGTTCCTCAGAAGAAGTTTAAAAGCTTGGGGAAGATCCGGGAAAGTGATTCAATGGATTCAAGCAGTCTGCAACAACTTTTGGTGGCCCTAGATGATCTTGATCAATCCAAATCTGAAGTCCGGGAATTGCAGGCAAGCCTCATGAATGCTAAGAAATTCATTCAATCATTGAGAGATAAAATCAATGAGTCAAGGGAAAAGAGAAAGGAACTATGTGATCAACTTAAACATAAAGAAAGTAAGAGCATGGAAGGTGAACACCTGAGTCAAGCCTTGAAGGAAAAGATAGAGGAATGTGAAAAGCTTACTAAAGATAATGTTGTCTTGAAGCATGAGATGGAATCTATTGTGATGAGGATGACAAAGGAGATTGAAGACAAAAAGAAGAATGAAGAAAAGCTTACTCAGTCCTTGAAAGAAAAATATGAAAAATGCAACCAAATTATTGATGGATTTAATCAGTTGGAGCTTGAATTGGAACAATCCATAAATAATTAAGAAGATCTTGAAAAGCGGATTGTTGATCTCAGAGATGAACTTGCTACTACAAATGAATTCAAGGACAAGTTCAAGATTAGCTCAGTCAAGCTTGATGAACTAATTAAAAGTCAGAGGACTGAAGGTGACAAGCAAGGTATTGGATATGAGAAAGGAGAAAGTTTTGGATTTGGACAAAGGAGATTCAGGCAAGGAAATTAGATGAACAAAGCTGGAAGGTATCTAGTAAGACAACCTAATGCTTAAAGATTCAATGGTTACTGTTTTGTTTGCAATAAATTTGGTCATATGGCTGCTCAATGTAGAAGCAAAATGAATCCAAGTGGTCCATCATTCTCAGGTCAGTGCTTTAATTGCAATAAGTATGGTCATAAGTCAAATGAATGTAGAAATATGTCAAACAACTTTCTCAATAGAGATGTCAGATGTTATACATGCAATAGATTTGGCCATATTGCTAACTAGTGCAGATCAAGAGAAAATCAATGGAACAACTGGTCTGGACAAAGAAATGTGGTGTGCTACAATTGCAACAAATCTGGTCACATTGCAATATTTTGTAGAAGTAGGAAGGGTCTGGTAAATCAATGGAAAAACATGCAGAAGGATGAAAAGGGAAAATGAAAAGTTACTACAGATGAGATTAGGAAGCAAATGAAGAAGATATGGGTGAAGAAGAGTCCTTCTGTTGCAGGAAATGATTCCACACTAGAACCAAGTTTTGGAAATTCCTTTGGAAATTAGTTTAAGGCCTTTGGCCTAGGGGTATTTCTCAAGAAAATCTTTTAACCCCCTGTCGACATTTGGAACCGGAATGTGGCAGATTGCAATGATTGCATTAGTGATGTATAGATGTCTTGGAATGTCTTGTGGAGAGAATTTATGCAAAATTGAAGTTCCACAGAGAATTTTCTTTCATAGTCTATGAAAACAGGGTATCCGGAAGATTTAGGGAAAAAGCATTTATTGTGATGAAAAAAGTTAGTGCGCAAAATGATAAAAAGTCATTTCTATTCTTCATTTTTCACTTTGCATTTTGAGAAGAAGAAGGTTGGAGAGCTCTAAAGTGAACTTTGGTGAAGTTTGGTGAAGATTCAAGTCTGAAAGTGATTCGGCGATCAAACCCTAATCTAGTGAAAGGTATTTATCCAAAAAACTCGTGAACTTAATTTTTTTGGAAATGGCTGCTCCATTGATTTTGGACATTAAGGATAGGCCCCATACGAAATTCAAATGGCACCCCTTGAAATCCATCAAAACAAAACCTTTAGGTGCATTTTCTTTTGTTTCGTATGGCGTTTTGCATATCAAAGATATTAGGGCACACATTCATGCAAATGTTGAAGAATTAGGAAGCTCCCAGTTGCTAAATTTGTACACCAATCACATTGTGGGAGAAGATCTCCATGTAAAACTTGAATTTAAGACTTTGGAGGAGAAGAAATTCACTCAGATTGTGAAGTTTCCCGTGTTTGAAGAAAATGAATGGGTTCAGTATATATATAGTCGAGTGCATGCTGAGTTTACGTGGTTAAGTCAGCCTTTTAAGATCACAAAGGAAGCCATTAGGATTGTTATTGGTTTAAATTCATCTGGTGGGTTGCCCACATTGAAAGTTGTGAAGAATCAAACAATCACAGATGCAATCGGTTCATTGTTCGACAATAGAGCTATGAAAATTGATGATATTATTGAAGTAGATGTCAGATTTTCCTCTATGGCCATTGGGTACAAGATTTATCACTCCAGCCGAGACAATTCTGTATCTGGTACAACAATCTATGCAACATATCAGATGGTCAAAGAAAATGCAGATTATGAACTGTGTGAGTTACTCCGGAACTAGTTAATGGAGAATCTTGGAAAAATCAAGAAGGATAAGAAGAATTATTTCAAGTATGGTAACCTATTGTTGTGTCTATTATTTTATTTCATGAATGAAGTTCCGAGAGTTGGAAAAGTGCATTGGAAAGGTGATAAACCTGTAGCTGTTCAAATCAGAGATATCTTGTATGGAATTGGTGATAGTAAAGATAGAAAAACTGCTATTTGGGGTTATTTCAAGAGTTTTTAGAATGAGATGCAAGCCAAGGAAAGGATTCCTACTTCTATTGTTGAGAAATACAAGGACACAATTTTCTTCATGGTTGATATTGATCAATGTTTGATGGAAGCTACTGATCCTAGAACAGTGTGGGTAATGCCTATGGGTTATGAGGTTGAAGAACACATTTTGGAGCTATATGCTCAACACTTGCTAAGTAAACCTCAGGATCCGGCAGAAGAAAGGTTTGGAACCTTTGAGGAAAAGAATATGGAAGTTCATACACAATTGAAGAAGCCTATGATAATCCAAAGAGTAAGAAAAGAAGTGGAAGCCTTTGCAAAAAGCATGGGTATATCAGTTGAAGCTGTGAGAGAAGCTAGGAGGAAAAGAGAACAAGCTGAAGTAGGAGAGCCAACTAGAATTGAGTCTGCTAGTCTGACAACATCCTCTTCCAGATTTAGATCCACAAGGAGCTCTTCTCTCTCATCTGGTTCTGCAAAGAATTCAAGTCCTGTGAAAGCTCAAGTCAAAACATTCGGTAGAGAAGAAAAGAGGAAGGACAAGAGCACAAGAGTCTATGTTGCTATTTCTGAAGATGAAGAAATTGAATTTGATGAGGAGGTAAGAGAAATTAAGAATAAGGGCTCAAAGGAAACAAAAGTCACTAAGGACAAGCCCTCTGATGAAGAAAAAGTAAAGAAAAAGATGAAAACTGACAAATTAGGCATGTTTGTAGAAGAAGTTGAAAAAGCCTTGATTAAGGATGGTAATATTAGGCCACTTTGTGAATGGTATGACACCTTTGATAGTGTCGATCAAAGAATTATTGAGGAATTCACAATAAAGTATTTGAATAATTCCAATATGACTCTCATTGAAATAATGTATGAGTTACCCAAATGTCTGTATGAAGTCTTAGAGATGAGGAGAGTGAATGCAAGAACTGAAGAAGAGAAAATGAGAGAATGGATACTTGTTGATCTGTGTCTGGTGATGTTTATTGAAGAGATGAATAATATTCTTAATGAAGACAAAGGGGATTTTAAGAGAAAGACAAGGGTGAATAAGCTGATGATTGGGCTAACTGAAGAGGTGGCAAAAGACACTGAGAAAATCCTTAAGAAAATTCTGTTGAAGAACAGATACAATGTTGTTTATGAAGAAGTGCATGTTGAAGATGCTCCATCTAGTCTAGTAATAGAAGAAGGAAAAGAAGATACATTTTAGGATCCTCTAAATCCTCTAGATATACATGACACTGAAATCTCTATGGAGATTGAAGCTCCTAAAGAGATGTTAGGTGAAGAAGTAGAGATTCCTGAAGCAAAGGAAGAATCTGTAGTTGAAGAGAAGGCCGAAGCAAAGGAGGTTCATGTGAAAGCAAGAGACACTGCAAAGGTAGTGAAGGAGTTTTTGGAAGAGAAACAAGAAGAGTTTTATTCTAAATTGATTAAAGGTCCTATCAACTTGGTTACTCTATCTCCCATTGAGAAGCTGAAAGTTACATCATTTGCTCAAGCCAAGGCAAGGGAGGAGATTTCTAAATCTCATATTGAAGATTGTAAGCTGTTAAGTCTTGCATCCAATATTCTAGAGAAGATCATGCCTTCATATGTCAAGGATTCATCTGATTCTCCATCTGGTCAAGTGAAGAAAATTTTCAATTCTGTAAGTACTCAATTTGAGTCACTTGAGAAGCCAACTATGGATAAGGTTCAAAAGGAGTTTGATGCTAATAGGTTCAATAGATTGAAGGGAATGATTGCTAACGGAAAATATTTGTTAGCTACCTATGTAAAGAATATTCAAAGTGCTTTTTCTGAAAGTGGAAACATTTATAAGTCATGTTTATCATTTTCTAAGTTCACCGAGGACATTGAAAATAAAATGAAAGAGTATGAGAAACAATTAGCAGATATGTCTCAAGCATTTGATCCTCTAACCATTTCTATTGGAAAGAAAGAAGGTCAAGTCATATCCTTGCTTGACAAGATTAAAATTTTGAAGCATAAAGAAGGCATAACTGTTGAAAGAGTATGTGAGCTTAGAGGACTGATTGGTCCTAAAACGGAGACAATGCTTAGTGCATTGAAGGAAGCAAAATATGCTATTGCGGTCAGTGATCCGATGAACCTTGAATAAAAAAAGATGCAATATTATCTATTATGTGGTCACATGACTATCTTTGAGAATCTCAAAAAGAGTTGAACACTAGCTTGAGCCTATTGAAGACCAATTTTGCAGACATATTCAAGTTTATGTAAGTTGTAGTTGCTTGTTTGTACATATGCAATTTGTTCATAACAATTTTGTTTGATTTTTGGTATGTGGATTCCCACCTTTGCCATTGATGTCAAAGGGGGAGAATGGGACAGTGAAAAATTCTTTAATCATCTCAAGGGGAGTTGTGTTTTTGAAGTTTTGAAGGTTTGCAGTGTAATTCATGTTGGTACTGATCTGACACTTAGTCATTTTTCACTAAGTGTTTCCATCAATGCCAAAGTGGGAGATTGTTGGAAAGAGACAATGCACATGTCATCTGGTTCTATCATTGATGGAAACCCTAGTCAGTGATTCGAACTGCACGTCAGCATTTGATCATACTGGAAGTCAGATTGAAGATCAATAATTATCTGTCAAGTTAGAACAAAGCATCTGACAAAATTGTGTTCATCGATTCATATGCAATTTTATGTTATCATTTTGAGTTTTGGATCTCAGGGAAGGTTTTTCAATGTATGATCTATGTTATCCTTAAATATTAGAGCCTCGTATCGATTTGTGTGCAAGTTAGAAGATCCAGTTGATTGATTTTTTGTTTAATAGTGCAAGAAGGCCGACTAAGTGAATGTAGCGTGTTGTGGATCTTTGAGGAGTAATTGTATATGTGTTTTTGTGTTTAATCATGTTGATTTGGGTCCTCACTATGTTGTGGCTGACTTTGGTTGGTGCGCATTGAAAGTTATTTATGGATTGAGTCGACGGTTTGTAAATATTTTATGTTTTATTGAAGCCGACATGTGGTTGATTAAATCTTTAGTTGTAGATATATATAAGCAATCATTTATATCATTTGGATGTATGTACGAATTTTGTTGATGTGTGATGCGAAAGTCAGAAGCATTGTAGAGCGATTATGCACAGTTTCACTTGTGCATAAAAGGATTTGTGATCCGAATTAAAGCAGACAGAGCAGAAGAGTAGAATCAGACAGAAGGTCAAGAATGTGATTGATGTGCTTAACTAGAACTGTAATCAGGCATTAATAGATGCTATTTTCTCAGTTCAAAACTTCTGGATGTATTCCAAATCTTTTTGTAAGACAGTGAGTCTTCATTTTGTATTTGAGCAGTGAGCTCTAGGCAGTGCGCTTGAATGCATGTGCATTCCTTTTGTAAAAAAATATTTGAGTACTCAGATAATATTGTGGATTGACCTCCACCGTGGTTTTTCCCCTAACAAGATTTTCACGTAAAAAATCCTTGTGTTGTGGTGTTGTGGTTGCTTGTTTTATGTTCATGCATCTTTCTTTTGGTTGAATGTTATGAGTGCTTTAAAGATCAGATTAATAAAGTTAAAAAATGTAGAACACTAATTCACCCCCCCTCTCAGTGTTCCTTGATTCCAACAACACTTACATCAAACATCTTAGCTTTTATCATGCTTCCATTCATCTTTTTCATCAGTTTCCATCAATTTTAATCAATAAAATCAATTGGAAAGGCTCATATTATCCAAGGGATTGGGAAAGGGTCGCCATTCCACATCAATGCGATACCACTCCCCCAATAGGATAAGATTAAATGTCTTAGAATAGATGTTTGTGAAGCTTTCATATTTTAGCATGTTAGTTTTAATGGATTCTTCATTTTTATTAATATTGAATATCTTATTGGGATTGATGCTTAGTGGATTAAATATGCCTCAAATCCATATGGATTAGGTGTAGTTAACCTATACTATGATATTGGTCATAGAAATGTATTTAATTTAATATAAGTTACTTCAAATCGTTACAATTTATTAATCAACTCGTTACAAATTAAATTGACATATTTATATTACTTGAGTAATAAGTCTGCAATGATTAATTATTATGGGGGAGAGTATCATTTGAGTGCTTTTTCTCCAACAACAAACTTATAGTGATTAACACTTCCCAATTTAAGAATGACCCACACTTCAACGAGAGTGGTAGATAATGATTGATAAGGAATATTAGAACTACAATAACTATGTGAGTTAGATATATATTATATTGAATGTAATCATGCAAACTCTGGACTCTCTCTCTACTTGAAACAAAAACTAAAAGGAACTGGTAATGGTCTAGATGCATAATCTTTTGTCAATAGTTATAAGGTGTAAACACCATAAATTTTTAGTTTGTAATTCTCTCATACCTAGATTTATTGACAACTCCCACATAGGAAAATGTTATGTTTAAGATTGTCCAAAGATATCCATAGGGTGTGAACCAAAATTGTTAACAATAAAAAAGTCCCACGTCTTTTTGTAATAAAATTCCTGTAATTGACATCTCTACACCAAGTATTAGCATCAACAGTGCTCCAAGATTGTCTTGGGTCATCAACTTCACATCACAAACTGTTTCATTTGTATTGCACTACAACCAAGACCCATCTATACTTTTGCCTTTTTCTTTCAAAATATCTATAATCATAGCACTTGCACAACCATTTTCTTCCAAGTTAGGAGAGGTATACTCGGAGAAGAACTATGATATTAAATATCATAAACAATTTAATAACAAGAACATAATGTATTATTGCATTCCTTAAGGTACTTCTATGGATTTGGATAGCTCAAATAACACCTTGCATTTAAAATTAAAATAAAGAAGTGGACAAATTGAAATCTCCATGGTCACAAAGATTTGAAACTATATTAGGCTCATACTACAATTCCATTGTAAGTAAATTTATGGGAAAAATCAAGCAACTAGAATTCATCTCTTCATCCATTACTTTCTAACACCCATCCAAGAAGTTCATGATGAGAATTTGAAACTATATTAGGATCTACCAAGGTTTTCCATTGTGTTCTCCTAAATACACCACATAAGACTATCATTAATTGCATCTGGTTTCACCCAACATCCATGTTCTACTCAGAAATTCAATCTTTTTCCAATATGTATCTAATCCAATCATTCCATTTATAGTTTATTATTGAAAAATTAGAAGATAGTTGAACAACAACGAGCTCATGATGATATTATACTCAACATCTTATAGAAAATTTAAAATCTCTATTAAAGGACAATTGAATAGCATTGAGTTTGTGTCATCATGATTGATAAAAGTTCTCAACACCTTCTTGAAAAAAAATGCTTCTCTCAATGAGATACAAATATGAGATGTGAAGATGAATCACTTTAGTTGCAAATTAATTTTTTTTCTTTTCATTATTTGATAATGTAACTTAAAAAATTGAATACCTTTGTAATTTCATATTATATTTTGTGTTTGTTTTAGTGTTCATTCCCTTAGTGTTTTGTAGGTTCATTTCAGTCCTTGCATTAGCCTTTTTCCTATTCAAGGTGCTTTAGTCTTCTTTCTTGTGGTCCCTTTTTGATGTCACTCTTGTGGTAGCTCTATGTTCTTCTAGTTTCTCATCATTTTTTAGTCTAAACTATCTAGACACTAGCATATCACACAAACATCTATGTGTCGTGCTAACATCCCACAATAATTTTTTGTTTGGTGATCATTTCTGAGCATTTTTCCACTTACCACCTTCCTAGATCAGTAAAAATGAATCAAGACAAGTCTAAATGACTCATCAACAACCTTCTCTTGCCTCCTCTTCTCATTTTTAAATCTAAATTTTTATTTTTGGACTCTCTCTTGGCTCTCTTGCACTCTCAAGCTATCTCATAGTTATCTTGCATTCTACAACTCTCTACAATGCTCTTTTAGTGAAAGGAAGCTAGGTGAGCGGAAACAACTTCCTACACTAATCTAAGTAGGGGAGAGTTACAAAATTTTGTTTTAACACCTTTAAATAGTTACAATAAGAGAATCACATAGAGAATCAATGAATAGAACATCATTAACACATATAATAGTGGCACCAAATATACGCGAGAAAAAACCTTTCAGGTAAAAATTCCCACCCACCAAAAGCACAATACTATTATATTACTTCAAAAGGAATTACAATACAACCCTAAGTACAAAGCCTTCTTCTACAAGTGCTTCAAAATGAATTACACCCGTTCTGGAGTGATATCGACAACACTTCGTTACCTGCAAACAAACTATGCATTCTACAATGCAAGCCACTCAATATATAGAGTGATACAAGCTTCAAGAAGCACCTAGAAGGAGAGGGGTATCGAAATACACATGGGCATCAAAATCCACTTGGCACAATATCCCATGCCATAGACATGCATTTGGACACATGTAACATATCCCCTTACACCCCTTACAATTGTCAAACATGCAAATATTCCTTCCTCAAGCTTGGGTGCCTAGAATATACTAAAAATAGCTTATGAAAAATGCCTTACACATCTTACAACTGTCATAGAATCTATCATAGCTGAAAACACTTACAACTGTAAGATAATCTGTCATAACTGACCAAGAATACCTAATTCTCTTATAGCCTCTATCATAACCCAGCTTGGGTGCCAACTTTCTCCATGCAACAAGATTCCTTATGACGTGTCATTGAATCTGTCATAGGTCAAAGATTCCAAGTGGGATGCCTATGTCCACTTGGGATGATTATGTGTCATCCAGTTACCTCCAACGGGGATGCCACCCAGCTGGTGGGTCCCAATTTGTGACATGACACCATAGAAAATTAAATAATACAAATTAATACAATAATACATTAAATTAAATCAATATTAGGACTCTAAGGTTGAGACACCTTAATCCCAACATTCTCCCACTTGTTGAAGACTTGCCGAGAGTCATATGGAATCATCTGCTTAGGGCCCCAAGGCCCATGGAATTAGAACACCTTCTCAACTGCCCGTGTTGAGATGATGGATTACGCATGGCGAAGCTTGATAAAGGACTTGTACGAAGATAATCAACCACCAAAGGAAGTGTTGCAACAATGGAATCTTGATTAAGATTATTGATATGATGATTGATATGATATTGATATGATGGATGTGAT
>VDFB02337873.1:0-35626 GCA_007258455.2 Sequoia sempervirens
CAGTATAACTTTGTTCCCATCAGCTTCATCTGATGACTCGGTACTCCCTCAAGACTTCTATGATCATATGCAGCTGCAACTCTTTGTATAGCTTACATTACATCTTTATTCTTCTTTCCAGCCAGACAAATCTCAAAGCAACATCAGCTGCAGAGATAACAGGCTCTTAATGTGCATATGTAGGTCATTTCTTCCATGTCAAACTTTTTAACTACATATGCAGTCAAAATCTCCACCGCTTTGCATTGTTGGACTTTTGCATGCACATGGAGTCAGAAATCCTGCTACTTTATACCTTGTCAGGCTTTTGAATTTTATTTACGCATAGAATCTCCATGCTTTGTATGCATTGCAGATTTTTGGAGTTACACGCAGTTTGGCAGTTGCTGTTGAACTGCAATTCATACCTGCATCCCTGCCAGTTATGCTTGCAGACTTTTCAGGTGCATACACACAAAAACTCCACCTATGATGTTTCTCAGGCTTGTGGAGTATATGATAATATGAGCAGTTCAGCAGTGCCTGCATAACTGCCACAAGAGTCTGCATCCATGTTTGTGTGTTTTGGCGGGCTTCCAGCCTTTTCATGCATTTTGGCAATTAACTGCATACATATAAAATAAACCCACATTACCCCTAGAGACTAACTTACAGGCTTTCCAGTTGTTTGTGCAAGTCAAAGTCCCACCATTTACCATGTATTTGTTAGGGTTTTCAAGTCTATTTGCACATTTGCAAAAATTACAAAATGACAACAAAAATCCACATCCCACTAAGCTTCTTTTTCTAATGTATATGCGTCAACATTCTCCACCTAAGTATACTTAGTTGGGCTTATGGTGTTTGTATGCAACTTAGTGAAACACAAATATGCATCATATCTCCTGATTCCTGCACACAAACATATATAGGGCTTTTCCACATTCATTGCACATTCGTAAAAATGACAAAACTGTGCATGAACCCTCTATCTTGACATTTTTAAATTTTATTGGGCTTTTCAAAGTTGTCTTCAGTTTCACAAATACTGCCAAACTGCAAAATATCCATATTTCTCTGCCACTTTATACTTGCAGACTTTTCAATTACCAAAGCAAACACCTATATATTGTCGATCTTACGACTCAACACATACATTTTTCAACAATAGTTGCAACACTCACCAAAAACTCGGCAACTCTTTGTATAGCTTACATTACATCTTTATTCTTCTTTCCAGCAGACAAATCTCAAAGCAACATCAGCTGCAGAGATAGCAGGCTCTACATGTGCATATGTAGGACATTTCTTCCATGTCAAAGATACTAGACTCCTGCAAGGGGCGTTGCCCCTTGACCCCACTAGGGGCGCTGCCCCCAAACCCCCGCAAGGGGCACTGCCCCTTGACCCCACTAGGGGCGCTGCCCCTCAACCCCATTGGGGGCATTGCCCTCAAACTCCCATTGAATTCCTTTGATTTTCTAGGTACTCTCCACTATTTACCTTCAGTTTTACAAAACAGTTTTTCAGTACTTCATTTTTGTTTCTGGACTATGGGTATCAGTGATATTGGGCATTCCTTTTTGTAGGGATGCGATTTTTTATTACATCTAATTTTCTCTTTCCAAACAGTAAATAGACTCGAAAACGTATTTGGCCATTGGATTATCGCTGAATTTTAAGTTCATGAAATTGAACCGGCGGTGCCGTTTTTTATCAAATTTCAATGCAATTTCAGTAGTTACAAAGTTTTAATTGGCAGAGATTTTTCTTCTCTTTCAAGCTTAAAATAATGGCTGATTCTTTCAAATTACCAGCCAGGGCAAATGGCACCAGTTTTACTCAAAACTACTGCCGTTCAGACTTTAAAGTTAAACAATTTAAACACCCACGTTGAAAGGTACTTATTCTTGATTGGAGGACTCAAAGATTTTAAGGTGTCCTTGGTCAAATTTAGGGATGGTAGTACTTATGGATGTATCCTCGATGGGTGCCAAAAAGCGTCCACAATATTTCCCATATAAGATTAGCGATATTTGTTTTTCAACCAAAAAACAACAGTAAAAAAAAGAAACTGATACTAAAAGGGGATCACCCTAACACAACACCTTAAGAGGCCTAAATGCTAAGCTCTTCGTTTCTTCAGGTATGTCCACCCTTGTTCTCCAGCATTTGTTTGTATTATTCAAAAATATTTTTAATTTGTTAAACATAAGGAATTACACATTGCGATTGCATCATTCATTGGTCCAATCACAATCACAATCTGCTGAATAAATTAAATAGCTCATATAGCATTTGAATAAACAATCTTTTATAATTTTCATCTATGAATGCTTAATAATAATTGCAGTTATTTTTTCACTTCGAAACATGAAATGAGATTTTAAAAATTGTCATTTTTTGTTTGCACTTGCAATGGGCAATAAAGTTGTCTCTTGTTTGCACATACATGGGCAATAAAGTTTTGTTTTTTGTGAGATAACCCTTCTTAATTCTGACCAAAATTTTAAAAGCAGCTCAATTTGACATATTGCATTTTGTCAAATAGTTAGTCTAACTACTGTACTGAACATTTCATAGAGGTTTGCAACAACGATTCCATTACATAAATTTCATTATATGACAAGTTTCAGATTTGACTTTCATTCATTGCATTTGAAGGAATTCTGAGTAAATAGTTACAGCAGTATATACGCACTCAGTACAGAATTCAGAATATCTAATGTGCTGATTCAAGACTCTATTACAGACTTTCCTGAGCAATATCCCTGAGACAATGAACTCCTCAGTAATACAAATGAGATGCAAAAGGTATACTAAAGCATTAAATACCAGTTGGTAGCCCCTGAAAGGATGATTCTTGGCTGTAGCATTAACTTAATGACTGCAGCAGCAGACTGCACCAAATATTCACGCCCAGTTCCTCATATAAGCGCCCAGTTAACAAAATACTCCAAACAAGAATGATGGCGTCCAATGCAAAACTTCCAGCTGCACCCAAGAGTCACGTCCATGTCTGCATATGCACCCAGTAGCAGTAGATAGATGCTCTTAGAAATCGGTGATATCTTCACATACAACCCATGCGTCACGCCCTTGCTAACTCAAGAATTCACATCACCCTTTCAAAAGACTCACGACTTCAGCTGTATGTGAATACAGCTACAGAAAATGGAGAATAGATACTAAGAAGGCCTGCGACCACCAATTAAATTATCATTTGCTGCAGAAAAATCCACAACTTTGTCCTTAGCACCCCTCCTCTGATATTTGTGATTTCTAGATCAATCTGGACAGGTTTCTTCAAACTGTATTTTATGTAAAAGCTTGCAATATCCACTGAGCTGGGGTTTCCGTCCCACTCACATCAAACCAGGGGTTTCGTCCTAGAGAGCCATTCTTCAAAGTTCGGCAGAGAGAGAATTAACAAAACAAATAATGATTTCTGAATGTCACTTCTCTTCCCAGCCCAAGCCTTTTAAAAACTGAAGTTGCCAATTTAATCTTCAAAAAGCAGTCCATCTTCCCATAAGGGTCTTATTTCCCTTTTCAACAAAAATCAATGATCTTATCCATATTAAATAAATCGCCCCTTAGTGGAGAATAAATTGACTTAGGCATATTTGATTTATTTACCACCATGAAGAATCGCCTAGAGAAATAAGGAATTGTCACTTAAAGTGGCCCCCATTTATAAACTCGATGAATAATTAAACATTATACACCTGACTTTAGCTTTACGGGCTCCAATTTAATTATTCTTATTATTCCCCTAATGACAAATATAATTCTAACCTCCGGGAAATAAAAAGGATAGAAAAAAAAACTTCATAAATTACCATCACGCGAAGAGGGACATTACAGTCCTCCTTCCCAGAGATTGCTTGTCCCAAGCAATCAGTACCTGCATACCTAACACCAACTTCCAGGATCCCATATCAGTCTCTGAAATCCGCAAACTCTGTTATCTAGAGCACTATACTGCAAGAGATTTGCAAATGACATCACCTTGTCCCTCCTAGAAAGTAGTATAATGATCCTCAACATGTAATCAGAAAACTCACCATCACATACCTTAGTCTTCGCAGAAGACCGCTACGCTACTCTGATTATCATGCTCTCCAAATCCCCATAAGGATGGTGACTCATAATTGGAAGTGAAAGAGTCATTAGAAGTGAAAGAGTCATGCAACATGTAGAGTTATTTACCTCATCATCCACAAAACGAGCCTCCATCCTCTTTGTTGTCGCTATACTTGGAGCACCATCTGCTAAAGCTCTCAATACAATCTTTTTCCCATCCACTGTGAACTCTAACTCCACCCGCTGGAAATCCTACATGTACCTCCCAAGTGACTGTAGCCATTGAATGCCCAAGACAATGTCGGATTCACCAATCCCAACCGCATAAAAATCATCACTGACCACATAATCATTCAACTGCACACTCAACTGAAGAACCTTCTTAGTGAAACTCATTTTAAATCCGTCAGCCAGCGTAACTCTAAAACCTGGAAATTCCTCAGCCTACAATCCCTTCCTCACAACCAATCCCTCGTCAATGAAGTTGTGAGTAGCTCCACTGTCAATTAAGCAAATGACCCACTGTCCATTAAAAACTCCCCCCACTCAAAAAGGATGATACTTAGGAACTCCCGATAGTGCCACCATAGTATCATGAGCTATATCTCCTGTGTCGGTATCATTGTGTGGTTGCTTTTAATGATCACTATTTGAACTCGTGTCAACCTCCTCATCAATATAGGAATAGACCTCTATGTAATGCACCTTGCCTTTTCCAAGGTGCCTGTGATTTGAGTCCCACAGTTCCTTGCAAGTAAAACACAACCCCTTCCTACGTAGCTCATTCCTTGTTTCAAAATCCAACGTAGGTTGCATAGGCTTAGGCAGATTGAAATCCTTTTGTTTTGATTGTAATTCACTAGAGGTCTTTCTCTGTGGTTGGAAGGGAGGTGTAGTCTCCAAATCAAGGGCTAGGCCAATGGCATCATGTAGTGTACTAGGCTTATGAGCCTTCACTAAACCCTTCAATCTGTCACTCAGACCCTCGACAAATAGCATAGTAACATGCCTCTCAGACATATCAAGAACCATGACTACCATTTTCTAGAACTCATTGATGTAAGTCTCAACATGTCCAATTTGCTTCAGTTGAGCCAAATCCCTGTAGTAAACCTCAATATCCTTCCGGTCAAAGTGTGCAATCAATTTATTGACAAACTCCTCATATGAACATATCAAGGCATGATCCTATGATACTAACCCATGGTGCCACCAGTCATATGCTACACCCTCCAGATGCATCATAGAAAATTGTATAGCCTTTTCTTCCTCCATAGGTTTCAAGGACAGAAATGTGTCAAGTTCAAGCACCCATGATCTGGCACTTATCTTCCCACTTCCATCGAAGGTCGGTAAAGGGATTTTATTCAATGCTTCCTTGTATTCCTTAGGTTGAGTACCTTGACTAGTTTGCCTTCTGAGACCCCTTTCTTGCCTGTCCAATCTGGCTCTGGACCTATCTTTCCGCTGATTCATAAACTGATTAAGATTGATTAACGTCCTCACATCAGGAGGAAGAGCTTTGTATTCATCGTAGGCTACCATGACATCAACAGTGATGTCTGTTTCTTCCTCCAACTCCGGAATTGCTTCTTCCTCAGTTCGCCTTGGCACAAATGTAGGATGTAAAGGCCGATCAGACCTTGTGCTTGTTGTCTTAACAGCATTAGTGGCCGTTCTGTCAAGATTTTCGTGACCAGCATCACTTCTACTATGATCACTGCTTGATCTACTCGATCTAGCACGGTCCACTCTCATTTGGCCCATGGATGTGATCATACGATCCTGGAATTGCTGTAGCATTTGCTGCTGCTGTTGGGCAAATGTGGTCAGGAAGTTATCAAACTGCGCTTTCAAATTTCTCGGCAGGCTTTCACCTCTTCTCTCACCCATCTCAGCTTCAACTGTGTTATTATCAACTCCTTCTCCCTGCTTTACTGACCTACTTCTGGTGAAATACCTATGTGACATGCAATATTGAAACCCTAACAGGCTGGCAAGATTCTTGGCTCTGATACCACTAAAATAACCCTTCTTAATTCTGACCAAAATTTTAACAGCAGGTCAATTTGACATATTGCATTTTGTCAAATAGTTAGTCTAACTACTGTACTGAACATTTCATAGAGGTTTGCAACAACGATTCCATAACATAAATTTCATTATATGACAAGTTTCAAATTTGACTTTCATTCATTGCATTTGAAGGAATTCTGAGTAAATAGTTACAGCAGTATATACGCACTCAGTACAGAATTCAGAATATCTAATGTGCTGATTCAAGACTCTATTACAGACTTTCCTGAGCAATATCCCTGAGACAATGAACTCTCAGTAATACAAATGATATGCAAAAGGTATACTAAAGCATTAAATACCGGTTGGTAGCCCCTGAAAGGATGATTCTTGGCTGTAGCATTAACTTAATGACTGCAGCAGCAGACTGCACCAAATATTCATGCCCAGCTCCTCATATAAGCGCCCAGTTAACAAGATACTCCAAACAAGAATGATGGCGTCCAATGCAAAACTTCCAGCTGCACCCAAGAGTCACGTCCAGGTCTGCATATGCACCCAGTAATATCCAAATGCTTACAGCAGTAGATAGATGCTCTTAGAAATTGGTGATATCTTCACATACAACCCGTGCCTTTCCAAACAGTCACGCCCTTGCTAACTCAGGAATTCACGTCACCCTTCCAGAAGACTCACGACTTCAGCTGTATGTGAATACGGCTACAGAAAATGGAGAATTGATACTAAGAAGGCCTGCGACCACCACTTAAATTATCATTTGCTGCAGAAAAATCCAATTAATTTTGTCTCCAGCACCCTCCAATATTTACGCATTTCCAAGATCAATCTGGACGGTTTCTTCAAACTGTATTTTATGTAAAAAAGCTAAAAATCACTGAGTTGGGGTTTCATTCCCCAATCTCTAAGTTACCGGTTCGGGTTCGGGACGGTCTGGCACGAACCCGCACGGGTACGGCAAAAATTTTAGGGTTTGGGTGCACGTGATGGGTATCGCAGGTATATATATATATATTAATAATTTAATATATTATAAATCTATATATATGTATTATATATACAAAACAATAAGAGAAACATAGAGAATTGTAAAACTAAATCATTTCATAGTATGATACTTGATCATTGATCAATGCCAAATGCCAAAGATAAATATTAAATGCCAATTCTAACAGATCTTGCCAACAAGTTTTCCAGGTCTCAGGTCTCTTAACCAAAGGTATTTTTAGAAAAAAGATATTACATTTTGAATATTTGATTCTCAGCATTCTTTGTTTTTCATGGTTCTCCAAATTTCTATATTTATTTGAACTTCCTGAAAATTTTGTCAAATTATCATTTTTGGAATTGGTATTTAAGGGTCATTTAACCTAGTTCTTCTCTATTGCACTACTTATTCTGTCAAAATTCAAGGTTACTTATAGGCATTAACATGATCTGTCTCACTCTTTATTTCTGATTTTTTTAACTAATCAGATATATGCTGTTTCATCTATCCCTGTCAATATGCCACTAGATTCACCTCTAATGAGCCTAGAGATTCTCTTGTTATTCAGAATTTTTAGGTGAGCTTCTGCTTTGGATTTGAATGCAGAACTTTTGCACTTGACCGGATTAGAACAACATCCACAGAAATCTTCAAACCAGGGCTGCTTCAGCTTGAATGCTCCTCCTCTTCTGTTTATGCTAAAAACAGAGCTTCTGTGCAGCTCTTAGCAAATTAGAATTCCTGTATTCATTCACCCTCTGTGTTATACATCACAAAAGACTACTTCTGTGCAAAGCCACTAGCCTCATACTGCCACTCCAAACTTTTTGTGCAAACCAAGATTAATCTACCGCTCACAAAAGACTACTTCTGTGCAAAGCCACTAGCCATTTTAGGGTTAGGGGGAAATTTTTTTTAAAAAAAATGTTTTTTAATCATGTTTGGGCCCATTTTTTTTTAACTGGGTTCACTCACTGCTGTTGTTCAGCTCAGACAAGGCGTGTTCAGCAGCTCAGCCCGGGTTCGTGCACCCACCATCCCTGGCGAACCACAGGTGCTGGGCACGCACTTCCTGCATTTCAGCACTTAACCCACAGACTAACCCGAACCGGTGCGACTAACCGGTTCGAGGCCTGTGGGTACTTAATCCGCAACTTAGTCCCACTCACATCAAACCAGGGGTTTCGTCCTGGAGAGCCATTCTTCAAAGTTTGGCAGAGAGAGAATTAACAAAACAAATAATGATTTCTGAATGTTGCTTCTCTTCCCAGCCCGAGCCTTTTAAAAACTGTAGTTGCCAATTTAATCTTCAAAAAGCAGTCCATCTTCCAATGAGGGTCTTATTTCCCTTTTCAACAAAAATCAACAATCTTGTCCATACTACATAAATCACCCCTTAGTGGAGAATAAATAGACTTAGGCATATTTGATTTATTTACCACCATGAAGAATCGCCTAGAGAAATAAGGAATCGTCACTTAAAGTGGCCCCCATTTATAAACTCAATGAGTAATTAAATATTATACACCTGACTTTAGCTTTACGGGCTCCAATTTAATTATTCTTATTATTCCCCTAATGACAAATATAATTTTAACCTCCGGGAAATAAAAAGGTTAGAAAAAAAAACTTCATAAATTACCATCACACGAAGAGGGACATTACATTTTGTTTGCACTTGTAATGGGCAAAAAAAAAGTTGTTTATGTTTGTTTATGGACTACAGAGAGTTTTCTTTCTGTTGCACTTGCAATGTGCTAAAAAACCTAAAACATTTGTTGTTTTTTAATGTGTACTGCTGTTGTCTTTGTTTCCAGGGCCAAGACAAGTCACTTAAGTCATCATGAGGATCAATATGAAATCAGCAGTGGAAGTGGGGAGGAGAAAGAGCTATAACCGTATAAGCAGTCAAGGCACTTAAAGTAAAAAATAATTTGGATTACTTTGCTTTTTATTGACCTTCCAGGCTATCAATCAAATATGCCAAGGGGCTGTTGAACAAGTCAAACCCTTTGCCCCAATTTGAGGAACACTTGGCACAAACATGGCATATAATTCAAGAGGGTGTCAGCATTGAAAATGCAACATTTGCAACTTTGAATGGAAGATCAACCTTATGAGAGTTGATGCACATCTTTTACATTTATCTAATAAAGGGATAGAGCTTTGTAATAAGCTCATGCTTGAGGAGAGGGCAGATGTGATCAAATTGTACAACGCTGACATGTCTATATCATCTACTGCTTCCTCTAAGACTTTTAAACATTTTTCTGCCCCTCTTGAAGTTCCTCTGCTTTTGAGGCAAGTGCAATACAACCACAGGGAGAATGAAAGGTTGCAGATTCAACAACAGCTTCAAACACAGATACAGATTTGTTCCATGTGTTCGCTAGAGAATCGGAAGATGAAATCATTGACAAACTCGTCTTTGTCAATGTCATTCCATTTCATGTTGCTTGATCACCTTATTTTAACGAGGCTCTTGCCAAGGCATGCAAAGCAAGTCCATCATGCATGTTTTGTAACATAGCAAACTTGAGAACCAAATCCTGAAAAATTATTCCAAGGTTAATTTATCAATGAAGGAGATGGTCACATGGATATAGTATCATCATGGATGGGTGGACAGACATTAGACACTGCCCATTCATCAATGTAATGGTAACATTTAAGGAAGGCCCTTACTTCCTTAATGCAGTTGATAATTTTGGAATGTGCAAAGGCATAGACTTCCAGTTTTAGATTTTGAGAGATGACATTGAGGATGTTGGGCCTTCTAATGTAGTGCAGGTGATCACAAATGTTGTATACGTGTGCAAGACAGCAGGAAGTTAGTTGAGGCTACCAACATGAATATCTGCTAGAGCTCATGCTGTGTGCTTGCAATGAACAATGCACTAAGTGATATTGGCAAAATTGATTGGGTCAAACTAGTTGTGGGGAATGCAATGGGAGTGCAAATGTTCATATGCAACAAGCACACATCATCGGCCGTCTTTGATCCTTTTCGAGGAAGGAATTCCTCAAGCCTAAAGTCATAATTTACATCCCACTTCATTTTATTCAAAAGAAAGCTTGAGTTGCAAGAGCCATTGCAATTAATGATACATTTTGGTCACATGTGAGTACATCATATCTATTGTATTCCAGGATTTTACTATCATCAAATATGGGGATTCTAGAAGCCTGACATTGGAGAGATCTATGATTCTATAGAGCATGCTTGGAGAAATAAAGGTTGTGACTTGCCAAAGACGTCCCACCCTACAATTCTACCATAAGCATGTCTATCCCATCATTCAGCAGAGGTGGAGAAGCTAAACACCCCTTTACATACGGTTGCATATGCAATGAATCAAAAACGATTTGTAAAGAGGCTTATAGTTATAATAGTTGTTCCTACTGATGATGAGAAGGTTAAGAAAGGTTTCATGAAGGTGCTAAGAAAATGTACGGTCTAAAGGAAGCTGCAATAATCTGAATTGGGTAGATCAAATTCAAGACAGCACATTATCGCAGAAAACAAACTAGTTGCTTGGTGAAGATTATACGGGCATCCATTGTTGCTGCATACACCTGCCATCCACGTCATTTTGTAGGTCTCTAATTCCTCTACTATTGAAAGGAATTGATCTACATATAGCTTGATCTACTCTATAAAGAGGAACAAGCTTACTCCTAATAGAGCAAAGAAACTTGTTATTGTACACAGCATCTTGCTTCTCATTGATGAGGACAAGAAAAGTCCAATAGCACAGTAGGATGTAGAGACCAACGAGCTGATGCAGATTGATGAGGACCAAAATGTGTAGACAGGATTAGTTGGGGTCCCATTTTTGGAGCCAGATTAATCCAGCAATTCCAGTGATAAGCAAATCACAACACTTCCATCTAACCATGATGGTGATCACTAAACTTGTTGCTCAATTTATAACTTTGTAGTTTGTAATTTCTAACTTGACGAATTAAACTTCATGAATTGAAGAAATAAAAATCAGAAGGTTCATTGGATTAATGAATTGAACTTATTCTAGTCCATTTAAATTATCTTTTAAGATTTTGTATTTTAATATTAAAATATTATTTTTCATATATGATCATAAAAGTTGTCCCCTCGTTGTCCCCAAAATTCAAAAAAAAAAAATTGTAGTACCTAGAAGGCTAGAACACATCCACTCATCCCTGTATCTAGATAGACTAATTGAATTAAATCTTGAAGGGTGTTATAGTTTCAAATATCTCGAATAGGACTAGTCGCTTGTACTATTTTATTAGTTAAATTCATGGTATATAAAAGTAATTATCCCACATATGTAAATCGAACAAATCCTGAAGGGAAGTAACTACTAAAAGGATCATAGGCCTTAGAAGTGTGTTTATGTTTTCAACAATTCTTAGAGCATAGGTTCATTTAGATTACGGTTTTGGCCAAGAGCACCAACCATTTTATACATGGGGGCTTCTTTAAGCTAAGTTGCCATCTAGACCTCCTCAAAAGTGTTCTCCTTTGTCCTATGTGTTACAGCAGTAATCTAGCCAACGGCAATTCCCAAATTGCACTTGATTCTTTGGCCTAAGTTGATATCTTATAGGGAGGTAACTACTTAAAGGACCTTATGCCTTAGAAGTGTGATTATGTTTTCAAAGCAATCTTGGAGCATAGATTCATTAAGATTAGTGTTTTGGCCAAGAGCAGCAACCATTTTATACTTAGAGACTTCTTTAACCTAATTTGGCATCCATACCTCCTCAAAAATGTTCTCCTTTGTCCTATGTGTTAAGAGTAGTAATTTGGCCAAGACTCATTTGTCCTATATGTTACAGCAGTAATTTGGCCAAGGGCAATCCCAAATTGTGTTTGGTTCTTTGGCCTAAGTTGGTATACATATCTCCTCAAAGAAATAGTCACTTGGCTCCTCAAGGGACTCCTAGAAACACTAAATTGATTACTTCCTCCTTTCAACATATTTCAAACCTTTAGAGTTATCAAGTGCTTGTTAGACTTTGCATCCCCTATCACAAAAGATGATAGATATGAGAGAAAAATGTTATCTTCCACATGTGATCATTGGGGCCTTTTATTCTTGTTATTGGTGTAGAGGGCCAAATTCTCTTTTTCATTAATACTCAAAGTACGAGGGCAAACACAAACCATCATTTTTCTTGTTGTCTCTAGACATTCATGGACAATGTTATCCTCCATAGACAATCATTAGGGGGCTTTTATTCTTGCTCATAGTGTAGAGGGCCAAATACTTTTTATCATTCATAATCTAGTGTATAAGGGCAAACACAAAGAATCATTTTTCTTGTTGCATCTAGACAATAACGACAACAAATACCTTACTACACAGGTATTGTGAGAAGTACCTTGCTTCCTCCCAAGATTGTTCAACAATACCCTTTTCGCCCTATTCCCTTACCTAAGGATGTTAATAGACTCTATATTGGCCCTTCCATGACAATCAACAAGCATGGTCTCTCTTCTAGTAATGATTCTTGCAAATTAGACCTTAACTTCATTAACCCTTCTCTTTCCCCTTGGATCTTTCAAAGTCTCCTAAATCTCCCTTGCAAGAGGATTGTAATTTTGGAAATGCAATTGCCACCCTATAACAGTTCCGACAAATATCCCTTCCATGAAGATCAATGAGCATGGTCTCTTTTCTAAGCCACACTCTTGCAAATTAGAAACTTACTCTCTTTTGACCCTTTTCTTTCCTCTTGGCTCTTTTGACAACTCCTAAAACTTCCTTACAACAAGACTGCATGTTTGCAAATATAATCATCACTCTAAACAATTCCAAAGAATATAATTGCAAAGCATTAACTTAATCTAGCAAATAACATAGTCACATCCATCAAACCAAAACTAATTGTATTTTCTTTCAAATTAGACAACAAAATAGCTAGTAGGTGGAGATACAACAAATTGAATAGAGTGAGATTTAGGATGAGAAAGTGCACGAAAAGAAAAATGGTTGCAACTATTTCAACTGTATATTCTCTATAAAATCACCATTACCTATCAATTTGATTTGTTAGTGTGGACATCAAATCTGCAAATGGTTAACAATTTTAATATAACATCATCATGTTAGTCCTTTGCAAAACATTAGATTTGAAATCCCTATGAAATACTTGACTATGATGAAACATGCAAATTAGATAAACAAAGATAATCAAGTGTAAGCATATAAAAGCATAGTCAAAACTTTATTCCATAGTGGATTGGTGTCACATGTGCTAGTGACCCTTTCCCAATCCTTGATCAAAGCTTAAGATGAAAATGCTATGAAGATGGTGGAATGATGATGAGCAAAATCAGTTCTCAAACCAAGAGAGTGACTTTGCATAAAGATTGTGGAGACCTTGCTTGAAGGATGAAGCCTCTCATTTATAGATTATCAAGTTGAAAGAATGCATATGAGAGAGCAATGTGGGACTAAGATTGGACAAATGAAAGAAGGACACTTGTCAAGTGGTGATTGGTTGATGTATGTGCAAGATTTGGGAAGAGTGCCCATGAGAGGGAAAATTTGAATTCAAATTTTGCAATGAATGCTGAGTTTGACCTTTGGAAGGGGACATGTAAGAGACATGTAAGGCCTCATAAATGCTCTGGGTGTACATGTCCACTTTGGGGAGATTCAAACTTGGAGAATATTCTCCCTTTATGCCAAGTTGAAAATAAAGATTTTGATAAATCAATTAAATGCAATTTCATGTGCAAGTGGCCAAATCTAGAGAATGCAAGTGGTGAGATTAGTATTTAATCGTGCCAAATAGATGATGATTAGGTGTTTTGACTTTATGACTTAAATATTGATTTATTTAAATCAGAAAATGGTGGAATATGATTATGCATGATGTAAATTTGACATGTCTACAGTTAGTATAGGTAAAGATCTATGTTCCAAAAAAGTCTAAGATAGGGGGGCATGAGGGACAAGTCTCGAGGATGGGGGGACCACAGGCTTGGGGATAGTGATGAGGTGGAGGTTGGGGTGGAGCCCCTGACAAAGTCAACAAGCAATGCGCCTTGTAGGGGTCTAACGACAAATCCCCTAGCAAGGTTGAGGGAGCCCTCAACAAGGTCAAGGGATAATGCCCCTCATAGGGTCCAAAGGTAGTGCACCTAGCACATTCTAAAGCCCCGGCACCAAGCACAAATTAAGGCCTTCAAATCACACAAACCTTCATGGCGCACACCATTTTCACAATTTTATCACTTCATTTTCAGCAACACCAAGTCCTTACTATTTTTTAAACTTGCAAGTGATTTGGATTTTGGAATGAGGCTTCAATGACTAGATATGAGTTTTTTTTTGGTGACTGCTTAGGGTGTGGATAGGTCCCACAAACCATTAGGGTTAGGGTTTGTGGCATGCAAATTGAAAATATCCCTAGGTGTGTGGTGGCAATGTTGGGACAATGGGGCGACATTTTCTTTTTAAATATTGAAATTTTCATTTTCTTGCAATTGGACGCCTAGGATTCTTGGGGATGGTCAGGAGACTCTTAAAAGTCCCTAGTAGATCCTAAAGTCCCCAAGACATCCCCAAACTAGGGGGATGTCTCAAATACATCCCTAGGTGTGTGGTGGCAATGTTGGGATAGTGGGGCAACATTTTCCCCAAGTCCTCGCATCTCAAAAACATCCCCATATTAGAAATGCGGGGATTTTTTGGGGGTGGGGGGCATGTCCCCATGGAACAGGGGTAAAGATAAGCATGACCAATAAATGTTACCACATTTTAGTCCACTATTAATTAGCCTTGTCTATTGCCACCAAGAATTTGAGGGGAATAACAACGTTGTAAAATTAATGAAGCGTTGTTTGCTTAAAAGCACCATAGCATTCTACTAAACCTTAGAAAAAGGAAAAAAAACACATTCCACCATCATCATTTTGGAATTTCTAGAATCCAAAAGTAATTTCAAAGAAATGGGCCACATCCAAACCATAATAAGGAGCCTACCAAAATGCTTGGATACAAAGAAGGTTGATAGCTCAATGGTGGAGTAACCCAAACTACCAATGGGAGGTCTTTGGATTTTGTCCTTGCTGGTCCATGAAAAATAACATGGTATGGGAGCTATATTAGGAGCTCTTAGCACCAATGTATGGCTAAAGGGAGTTAAGGAAAAGTGAGCCACACCTGAATTGTAATAAGGGGCCTGCAAAAAGCTTAGTGACAAAGAGAGCCAGCAGCTTAGTGGTAAGAGTTCCACAAAATGCAAATGGAAGGTCCTAGGTTTGTGTCCTAGCTAGTCCATGGAAAATAACAAGAAAATATATTATCTTTAAAAATTGGTGCTTTTATGCTGAACATGTTGATGTGGTTGGTACTTTCATGTGATCCATAAAGCATGGCTTTAAACGATGTTGAGGTTTGAATACCACCAAGAAGCAAAAAACACAATTTTATGGGCTTTGCATTCCTTTATCTCAACTTGAGACATCACATTAGAAAGCTCTCAACTATCAACAAAAATGCTGAACTTGGTACACGTGTTGGCAATGTTCATTCTAAGGTTAATAACTTTAAGTATTGTACACAATCATTACCATATGTTGCAAATCCAATCTGCAAGTATTTTATGCTTTTGAAGAGAAGCAATCAATTCCACATTTCAGTTCACCATCCTTGAGGCAAGGAAAGATTTATGACATGACTATGCAATAGCTGGTAAATGAAATCATTTAATTGTTTGTTAGTTTTGCTATGGCAATAATTGCAAACATTATTTATTTTTGTACAATGCTTGTTACCTATTAATATTTGATGCATTTATGTATCTGGACAATGATATAAGAAGCGAGGATCCTATTGACCTGAATAAAGGAAAATGATATAGGCTATATAAATTATATCTAGAGTTGTTTGGTCTTGCATTGAAAATCTGGACATCACAACCATTTGAACTTAAGTATTGGTGTTGTTATGCAGTGGAAATATTTTAGACAACATTTCAAGTTGAGATGGAAGAATATACAGCCCATCAAGTTGTGCCCAACACTTCTTCATTTATAACCAAACCCACGTTTTGTGGAGCACACGGAAATACCAACATGAATAGGTTTGCAAGAAACCTCTGCCAAACGTGGACCATTATGGGCTGGGTTCTGATCCTAGTCTGGATCCGGCTTGCATCTGGACAGGGTCCAACCCTGAGCCTGACCATTCAGCCTGTAGGTCTGAGATGTACCTGCCACTCCCTAGGCAAATCCAAGAGGCCAGCAAACCCAAATAATTGGATTCCATTTATACTTTTGGTTTGTGGAGTCATTCCCGATTCTATACACTACTACAATATAAACCATTTTGATTTATCTATAACATTTATAATTTAACAAATGATGTTGCATTAAGTTTAATAATTATCAATCATATCTGTACTAAAGGAGACGGGAATCTGTGAACTGCCAACCAAAGGCCCAAACCCAAACCAGCAACATAAAGAAATACAAACCACGTTAACATGTCCGACATAAAAGCCCTGATTTTTTTATTGAAAAGCATGCCATCATATAATATATTCACAACTATAGCACAATGATAGTCATTAAAAAAGTTGGGTAGAAACACACTGCCTCCCTCCACAAATAACAAACGGATGAATTTTCAGGTATATAACACCCTGTAAATTTCTGTATTTCTCTTTGTCAAAATCATTTGAAGAGAAAAAAAGAGAAGAAAAACAGCTATTCAACACATAATAGATTTGAAATGTTGAGGATGCTCCAAGTCTTGCTCTTATAGCAAAAAAGTTAGCTATACTGGAACTGGTCTCCTTGCCATCATTGGTCACTTGCTATGTTTACTAAGAAATGAGGAACAAAAACTGAATTCATGTCATCACAAATAGTCCATGATTTCATTAGCAATTTCGAAAGGTCCATGTCAGCCCAGCACTGTAAATGGTGGGAATAATTAATAAATGATCCACCACAGATCCACCACAATCCAGTTGAGTAGCCCTAATGATGATTCTATCCCCTTGCCAGTTAATAGTTATACGTGTGCAAAAGGACAATATGGCCTGAGATCTTTTTCGTACTTCATTATCTAGGTGCTTCTAGTCAAGTGGTGCTAAAACAAAATATATGGACTCTAAGAGCATTCTATCTTGGGAACTTTTGGGATTTCATCCTCTCCAATTACAGAAGAGGGTAGACAATGACATGCTTACCTGGAAAACTCTATGAACATCTAATTTTGATGTTGTGTACCTGTATGGCATTGTTGGACTAAATTCGTATTACAATTGACATGTTGCAACCTTCATAAATGGTAACTTTGCCGATTCCGGCGGGAAAAACATACATGCAAATCAAAAGTTCAAGAACCTGCTTAGCAGATGGATCTGAGAAACGAATCCTAGAATCTCCTTCCAAATTTTGTTTTGAAAATCCATAGATCACTTTCAACACCCAAATATAACAAACAGCAACACAAATAGTGCCACATTACTGAAGGTTGCAGCTGAAATGCAATGTTGTCATAACCCAAGAGGGGAAAAAACAACACAAAGTCTAATATCCATTCACAAATAAGAACCCTGTTCACTCCAAGACCCTAATCTAACTCACCTATCATGCATGTAATGTGCATCAGTATCACATAATCACAATCGTGTCGAATGGTATGAGCTCAAATGTCAGGAGGAGCCCTATATTCAAACCACATGAAGCATATTAATGTGTTGAAAAATAGAGTAAAAAATACCCCATCCAAAATAATGAGCGGTAACTTCGAATGATATGAGATGCCTCTTGGGCACAACATCTAAGACCGAGGATTCCCCAGACTCAGAAATTTACCAAATCAAAAGCAAAATCAGATAAAACGAATGCATGCTAAGGAAAGGTGAGAAAAAGACCAAGATAGTGCCATAAGGGAAACCAAGATCCCCTGTTTTTTGTGATCAATAAAATGCAGCAGATCCCTCGGAAAGGATACCATATTCTTCCAAAGAAAAACTGATAAAGAAAACCAAAACCATTATGCTGCAGGCAAGTGAATTGGCATAAATCCTACAACTTACAATTTCTCCCTGAGCTCAGGAGTATCCTTTGGCGTGCCGATGGTGTTAACAAGACGCTGAAATGTTGAAACCGCTGTATTGATCTGGAAAATTCCGCCGGCGACGGCCTGAGATGGGTCCTGTCGTCCATTCATGCCCTCTCTTCTAAGGCCCAACGGCCGCCCAGATTCCAAATCCTGGAAGCTCATCTTTCCTCAATCAATACACACCAACAATCCCTTCAGATCTCCAACCCCAAATTATATAATTCCTATTTATAACTGAAAAGAGATAACAAAGCAAAAGCAACACAGATTAAAATGTATACTGTGCTGCCAGATAATTCATATGCAAAGGCTGCTGCTGAGTAATAACAACCCACGTTGTTGCGCCGATTCGATCCGGAGAATTATTATTATTATTATTGTGCCGGCCGGACATCGAATTGCAGAGGAATTCGAGAGGTTAAGGATGATGGGAAATATAGGATGACGACAAGGCACGCCTTTGGTCATCCCGCCCTCTGACTTGGACGCTTCAATCTCTCGCTTGAGTTAGTTTGACCCCTGGGTCAGGGTCAGGCGTCACGAGTCAGCCCTTGCTCTTGCTTTTGCTTTTCCCATTTCTTTCCCCCGCTTATATTGGAAATCCATTTTTAGTAGAAAGAAATCGTATTAGTGCTCATCACTCTCCTGTGGGGACAATTGCCTACCCCGCACTGCACTTAATTTTGGATTTACTTTTGAAGGGGATTTTTATGAGTAGTGTGCAAGTGTATGTTAATGTATAAAAATTGATCAATTAATTTGATATTTTTATAATTAGAAATCTTGCTTTTGAAAATGTTGGTTTGTTTTATTATTAGAAGTCTTCCTTTCGAAAATGTTAGCTTGGATTTTTAGATAAATAATGATAAGTTTTTATTATTAGAAGGTTTGTTTTTGCTTGTTTTAAAATTTAAATTTAGATTTTTAGATAAATAATAATAAGTTTTTAATAAATATATATTTTTCAAATAATAATATTAATAATAATAAATCAATAAATTAAAAATATATATATATATTTTTTATTAAGTTTTATTTAATTTTTTATTTTAGTGTTGTTGTAATTTTTAATATAAAAGTTAGAATTTTATTTTTAACAATTTTAATATAGTTTATTTTTATTTTAAATATTTTATTTGAAATACAGTTTTAATTTTTAAAATTTAATTTATATAATAATATTTTAAAATATTTTTTTATTTGTCAATATTAAGTTTATATTAATATTTTTAGGTACATATTTTGTTAATATTTCAATTCTAATAAATTTAAAAAGAAGTTTTACTTTTTTATTAGTCATAGAGTGTGAGATTTGAGTTGAAATAATATGTTGTAGGAGCTTTTTAGAAGTTGGATGGAAAATTCTATTTTCATTTGTAATGTTTTTTGCTAATTTGATGGCAACTTTCTTTTTCCATTTGCATGGCTTTATGTTTTAAATCTTATGCAAATATTTCAAAATCAAATAATATGTTGTACTTAGTAGCTTTTCAAAGTTTTTTTAATTATTTGTAGCAACTTTCATAATTTAACATGTAAATAAATATGGCTCGTGTCTCTATTTTTTAGAAGAGTTTCCTATAAAAATAGTTGAATTCAAGAATAAATATAATTGAATTTAGTAATTACTCTACAAAACAACTCTTGGACACCACATAATTCATCTTGTGCAATATGATATTTCCTTTCACAAAGTAGATCTAAATGTTAATATTCTTTGGTCTTAAATATTTTACTCCAATTCTTTCAAAATAAACAACTAGTAATATCAAACTTTTTATTAAATTTTCTTTCTTGCATAGTAATATTAAATTTGCAACCTTTTATATTATCTCTATATTTTATGTTGTTAGGAATCATTGAGGTTTTATATTAATGTTATATCTTCATTACAATAGATGATAATGAAATATGGTACAAATTATAGGACCAAGTAGCACACTACGGAGAGCTTGCATCGGACAACATATTGAAGAAGACGAATATCAACACTATGTTTACTATTTTACTTTTGTTTATTATAAAAATTTTGATTATTATTAAATAGTTGAGTTACATTGTAGTAGCATTTTCTTAATGAAAATGTATTGCTCTACTTAATCTTATTCAATTTTAGCCATTCTTATCTTACCATTATACTTTGTCTTTATTTTCATATTCCCTTTACTTCCTGTATTTGGTGGTTTTGAATGTATTTTTCTAGTGCATCATGTGGTTTCAAATATGAGTGTGTCTTAGTGTGCATATTGCTTATTTTTTTCATGCATTTACATTGTAGCTTTTAACTCAAGAGGATAAGGTTATAAATGTAACAACAAAGATTAGCTAGCTCAATTGCACATGATATCTCTACAGTGTTTTTTAAATTTCCTTGAGCATGGTTGATATCTTGTATTTCTTTGTTAATCCAACCAAGCTTGGACATTTCATTCTACCTCTTGAATTTTGGGCATAATGTTTTACTATGGAAAGACCATAAAAATCTAGATTCTAATATGAGCTTCACATTTTGTTTGCATTTAATTGTATATAAGAATTGCCACAAGGGTTGTGTTTGCACAATGACCAACAAAGTAAGTCCCTGCTATATTCAACGCCTAACCCTTCAAGGGTTGTTATTTGTAACCAAGTTAAAAAGTTGGTGCTAATGATGTTTATGGCAATAGAGCAACTATTTTATGAAACCATGAGAGGAAACACTACTTCAAATATGGAATTCATTCGACAAGGAACAAATAGTACTGAGATACATCACATATCTAATCATAAAGCTCCTGGGTTTTAGGAATTGTGTAGCAGGTTTGAATACAATTTATTTTCCCAAGTCTAATAGACCAATTGATAAAGGGAGAAACACAAACATAAATATGCCTGATGTATTTTGTATCACCAAAATTGGACTCTTGCATAATTATTGGTTATTGGTTCCCTATAACCATACACCTTTGTGGAGATCCAATCTTATCTTAAAGATTATATTCCTTTTACCTCTACACACAATTACAAAGCCCTCAGCAAAGAACAACAAGAACCACCCTACATATTCCTAATGAGACCAAGAAGAACATGCTTCTCATTAAGTTTATCAAGGAACCTATAAATCTACTTAGTTATAATTTAGAAACAAGCCAACCATGTACATGTTGATCTTGGCTACTTGCAAAACTAGTCCAACAAACCAATGTGATAGTTTTACATCTTGGGCATTTCAACGAATACTTAATAAGATTATGACTTCGCCAAGAAGAGAAAAAGTATTTTATGCAGCCATCTGAGGCATGTATTGTGATTTGTGATGTCCTAATGGCATTATAAGAAAAATCAGAATAGGTCATTATGACAAATATATTTTTTCCATCTTGTATGGTTGTTTTTCCTTTTGAGTCCTTTCATGCAACTTCCTGTGCAAATAAAATTTCTATTGTATCCACTTGTAGACATGCAAAATGTACAAGTTGACATTGCGCATCTAACTTTGATCTACTAACATCGTTTCTTCCTAAATCATCCCTCGGTCTAACTGTTTAATCAAATTCCCCTATCTGATTAAATTCATCAATATTCGTCTCTTAATTAAATAAATTATTTTGTCTAATTAAGTCACTTTCCTTGTTAATTAAATCAATCCATCTGATCTAATTATCCCTATTTAATTAAATAATCAATTTATTTGATTAAATCTCTAAAGTCTATCTGTTAAATTAAATAAATTAAAACCTTATTTAATTTAATCTAGTACCATCCCTTTTAATTAAATAAATCAAAATCTTTATTTAATTAGCCTCTTATCATATTCCTCTCTTTTTGATTTAAATTAATCCAAAAATCTAAATCAAATCAAATCAAACTAATCTCCCTTAAATTAATCAAATCTCTCATTAATTTAATCCTAATCACTCAAATCCTCTAGATTTTGCAACCTTGCACAATTAAATCATTTATTTGATTTAATAATTCCCTATTTTCATTCAAAAAGGCATCTAAGGGAATATTCCTCAAATTTGAAATCTCCCCAAAAGGACTTGTCCATCCAACAAAGCATTTAAAGCTCTTACATTGTCTCTTACATGTCTCCCACTTGGCATTTAACTCATTTTTCATCCCCCCTAAACATGTCATCTCATCAAATTCAAATTTCAAACTTGCAAAATCCTCAAACTTGCTCAACCTTCATCCTCTCACATGTTGACAAGTGGCATTATATCATTGGTTGAATCTTTGTCCCACATTGATCAAATTTGGACATCTCTTCAACTTATCATTCTATAAATACAATGCTTCACCATTCATTTTAGCATCCACATCTCAAGCAAAGTTACCATGCTAAAATACTTAGCAATCCTCATCCATCTCATTGAATCATAGCTAGGTTTTTTGCAGATTTTAAGCTTGGAGCATACATTCAAAGTCTTCATCAAGTGGATCAATCATCTTCAATCAACATTTGCATTCAAGGAGTTGGGAAAGGGCAAATCTCCACACACCTATTTGCACCAACTCCCTCAAGAGATCAAGAGTTTGCTTGCATTAGATAGGATTTAATTGTTTCATTTGTGTTCTTCATTTTCATTTCTTATCTTTTGCAAATTTCAAATGGATTTCTTGAGGAATCATTGGTTTCTAATCTTGTGTTTGATCTAATTGTTTGCATGTTTATTGTGTTTGTGCAAGGTATAGATTCAAATGGTTCACATATTGGCGCTAGAAGGAGGGCATACACCTCAAATCCAACACGTTTTTTTATAAAATTTCGCTGTTTTTTGACAGCACTATTCATTAACCCGCATATGATCACTATTTTAGTGTTTTTAGAGTCAATTTTAAAATGACCATATCTTGGTCATACGTAGGTCTTTTTTGATGCTTTTTTTTTTAAAATAGGGTAGAATTTCACAAGCTATCCAATGGTGTAGGTGTTTCTTAACTTTAAATTAGTTAAAATTTTCAAATTTACATTTAAAGTAAACACATGATAACTTGGCTAAGTTTTAGGGTGTTTTGGTAAATGGTTTATCTAACCCCTATATCCTTTTGTTTCTTTTGATCTCATCTAACATTTTGATCACTTTTGTAGGTTGGAAATTGAAATCAAAAGAAAGAGGAGCATGGAGATGATATTTTATCTAATCAAAGTGTTTTTTAACACTTAAGTGTTTGTTTAACACTTCTTCAAAGAATTTGTCATCCTTCTCCTTCTTAGGACACTAGTTTTCAATTGGGATTAAAAAGAACTTTTTTCATTTCTTGCAAAGGTTAAAATGAACTTTAGGATCACAACTTACTAGATTTGGTTTTATTGGATTAACAATTGAACAAGGCAATTTCTCACACTTCATTTGGTGCTTTAAAATGAAATCATCATTGCATTTGAGGGTTTAAAAAGAACAAGTGTAGTTTTGTTTGTTTGTGAGGGCTTACTTAGACTAAAGCCATTGGAAAAGGACGTATGCGCTTCTCTCGCGCTTTATAGCGATCTTGAGAATCAAAAGGTCTTTTCCATGACTTTGGGTTGAGATAAAGCAATCACCTCCACACTTCGATTTGGGCTTAAAATTGAACAAACTATTGTGCGAGTGTGAGTGGGGACTTTGTTGCGTACATTCTCTCTCCTTGTTGCCTACAAGGATTGATCGAGTTACGAATATTGTTCTTCATTCGCTTTTGTTTATCTTAGAGGGCCCGCCTTGTGGGAAAAAGTAATCACCCAAGGGAACGGCTCAACCGGTAACACTCTAAAGCCAAGAGTATTTCCAGCTGGGATATAAATGTGGATATTGGAAGAAACGCCAATATCACGCTGTTGACTCGACAAGATGGATCCGAAGGGGACTCACGTTGGGTCAACTCCTACGAACGGAAAGTCCTTACTAGAACCCATGTGCTAGAATTTGCCAAAATCCTAATGCTTGTTGGTGCAAGAACGTCGCTCAAGCTTCCCACAATTTTACGTGTTTTAGTAGAGATGGAAAGCATGCCATGGGAGTTTCATGGTGCTGGTGCTTGGCTGCCTGTGATAAGTGAGTGCCGTGGAGGGGAGCGGGTCAAGCATCTAACCATCCGCTAAAAGTAGGCGTAGCTGGACTTGTCCAAGTGGGGACTCAACAAACATTGTCTATCACATCCATAGGATTGTACATGCTTTTGGGTTACAAAACACATGCTTGTTCGTAAACATTGGAAAAACAAACACTTAAACATGATCATGCAAATTTCAAACCCCTTTTGATAGAGCAAATACCTTTTGACAAATTTAAGTGTTGTTGCCTTCCCTTGGGATTATGTCCTTAGAGGTTTCTCATCACTTGAATTTATATCGTCATTTGCTCTAACTAGGGTTAACCTAGGAAATCCCTTTGCCTCAATTTCTTGGAACTCCCACACAACACTTTGTGAGAAGAAAAGGAATTTTGACATAGGACATCTTTAGTTTGAAACATAATCAAGAAAGTGTATTTGGTAAAAAGAAGTCATTAAAAGCAAAGATAAGCAATTGAGCCCCACACATGTCTTTTCAATGATTTCTCACAAGATCAAGATACAAAAACCCAAGAAAAGGAAACTTAGCCCAAAGCAACATCAACAAAAACTCAAAAGGTTATATGATTTTAGAGAAAAGTTGTTGGCTAATTTCTATCGACATGCTTCAAGAGACAACCCCACTTTATATTCATTTTACTACACACAAAATCCAAGATTGTTTCAAGGGATTGGATACCTTGCTTAGGGCATAACATGTTCTTCAATACCTTGGTCTTGTTAAACAAAAGTCTAAACTAGGGTCATTCTAAGATAAAAAAAAACATTCATCCATCAAAAACATCATCAACCATAAACATCTCACCAACATTTTGAGAAAATCTTGATACAACTATGCTAGGCTCCTTTGGTAGACATCAAAACTTTTCAAACATGAGACTTTGAGTTCTTCAAACATCAACATCAAACTTGTTCAACTCAAGTGTGTGTGAATGAATCCTTTGCACATGCTTAGTTGAATTATCACTTTGTTCCAATTAATGGTGGATAGATGCATCCTTCTCCCATCACTAATTTGGATTATCTTTTGGTTAGCTTGTGAGTAGACACATCCTATTCTCACTCCTAAATCAAATTATCCTTTATGAGCATTAGTTATCTTTTTTAGATCATCATCCAAACATCTTGGGGATATCTCTTGCTCAAACATCAACATTCAAAAGACAGAATTCAAAGTCTAAACATCAAACAAACATCAATCAAAGCAAACCCAAAGTACCTAGCATCACATCAAGATTTTCAATACAAATTCAAAACTTCCATTCTCACCCATATATCATACACCTTTCATCTTCACATCTTTGATCTTTTACACATCCTAGTTTGCTCTTTTATGGTTCAAACAAGATCACAACACAAGAGGAACATGGAGTTAAATCAAGAAACATCAACCACAAGTGATCTAAGCCAAAACATTCCAGAAATCCAAAACACACCACTTCCAGACCTCACTATCACTACACACGATCCACAAAAAGAGGTCTTGGTGGAAGACATCACACCAACAGAACTAAGTGAGGAAGAAGTTCTTGAGATGCTCAAACAACCAAAACTACAAAAGTTTCTTCGCGCAATGGCTAAAATAAATCCATCAATTCTCAACACTATTGAGGATGAGCTTCTTGTACCAAATGACCAAAACACCCTTCCACAATCAACCACTTCCATTACCACCATAGAACCTACTATCAATGAGGATGATACCCTCTTCAACACGCATCAAAATCCACTTTACAACCCACTTGGATTTATCGATACATCTGAGGTTCCTTACCATACCACCTCATCATTTTCCCTTGACACGCAAGTGTCTAGACCTTTGGTACAAGCAAGCTCATCCGAAATAGAGAGACCCTACGGATTTGTCTCTTCATTTGCACAAGAAAATTTTCCACCATTCAAACCATTCACACCTCCCACCACGTCAACACCATATTTTGGTTTAGGGATCCCCCCTTTACCTAAATTTCCACCTTTCCCTAACATAAATCGCCCCATCCAAATCAATTCATCCAACCAAGGGGGTACATCACATCTTTCAAACACACCATCCACATCAAACCAACACATGATAGCTAATCAAAATATGGTCTCTCAAATACCCACTATTTCGCTCATCTCTACCATTCCTACCACTTCACCTAGTCCCACCATTCCTATCACTTCACCCATCCCAAATGCACCTATCACCACATTCACTCCAACCACTACATCCACTATACCTCAAACTTCCACTACCCCCATCATACCCCTTACATCGCAACCTCCCACCATCGCTCTAAGCACATCTCAAACTTCCAACACAATTCCGATCCCACCACCACCACCACTGCGACCAAGCCAAGTAAGCCATTACAATGCTGCATTCAAAGCATACCAACAATTGCTCCAACAATATCAAACAATTCAGCAAGCACCTATAGCCACACACGCTTCTCAAGCTTCACGGCAAAATCAAGCTCAAACATTGCTGCAACAACAACAAGCACAACAAGCAGCACAAGCCCAAGCTTTGTTGCAACAACAACAACGAGCTACACACAAGCTCAAGCTGCACAAGCCGCACAAGCTGCTCAAGCTGCACAAGCTGCACAAGCCGCACAAGCTGCTCAAGCTGCAAAAGATGCCCAAGATGCCCAAGCACGAGTGCAAGCACAAGCGCAGTACTTTGCACAACAACAAGCAGCCCAACAACTCGCATATCAGAAAGCGTTAGAGCAATACCAAGAGCAACAAGAAGCAGCCCAACAAGCCCTAGCTGACCAACAACAAGCATTGTTGGACCAACAACATCAAGCACAACAACAAGCTCTATTAGCGCAACAACAACAAGATCAACAACAAGCGTTGTTGAAAGCATACATGGCACAACAAGCAAACATTCCACCCATTCAAACACCCACTCCACCCCCCCAGAACACCTTCATTCCACCTCCTGATCCACAATTGGATGTCACCGCACAAATAAAATTTCTGTCACAACAAGTGCTTGACCTTCAATCAGGAAGGACACCAAAACCACAAAAAAACCTATGCCCTTATCCATTTGATAGGAGCGTAGAAATGAAACCATTCCCAAAAGGGTTTGAGATCCCTAAATTTGACAAATATCGCGGAACGGGTAACCCTGAAGATCACATCAGGGAATTCCAAGTACATTGCATGGAGGTGGCTTACGACGAAACGTACTTGATGAGATTATTCCCAAGAAGCTTGGCTGGAAACGCTATTGATTGGTTTTCTCGACTTTCTGGAATCAAAAAATTCCAGGAAATCATAGATGCCTTCATACATAATTATTCCTTCAACACTCCCATGGAGGTTAGCTTACAGGAATTATCATCTCTCAAACAAGGGAAAAATGAATCATTCGGTGCTTTCTTACAACGATGGCGATCCAAAGCTAATCAAAGCAAGTGGTCTATGCCTGAAGAGCAACAAGTGGGAACTATCATTGCGAATCTTGATGGACCCTTGGCCTTCCACCTCAAAGTGCAAAACATCACCACTTACGACCAATTGATCCCTAGCGCGCTCAATATCGAACGAGCCCTTGCCACACAGGGAGAAACTTCATCATATCAAGAAGGCCGCTCATCATCCAATTATCATGACAAACCACGAACATGGGCAAAGAATCGTAATGTAACCAATGATGGTGTTGTTGACGCCAAAGTTGTCATTAGTGCCCCACGGAAGAACAATCCACCATCCCAACAACAACAACACCAAAATACCAATCAAAGCAATCGACAAGTCAATACTGTGGTCCAACCATCCCATAACCAAAACACAAACAACATTGATAATCAGGGAAGACCACAGCGAAACAAGTTCTTCCCCAAACGAAAATACACACTCCTTGGGGAACCTGCTGAAGCAATCATGAAAAGATTGGTAGATGAAAAATTGATAACGGTCCCTACACATAATAATTATCAAGAACCATCGGTCAAGCCACCATGGTATAATGAAAATTATCTTTGCGACTTCCACAAACTCAAGGGACACACGACAAACAACTGCATGAGGCTCAAAAATCTAATTCAAGACCTCATAGATGACAAAATCATAGATGTGGAAGCACCATCAGGAAACAAAGATCTCAAGATTTACACGAATCCGATGCCGAATCATGGCAACAAAGGAAACAAAGATCAAGACAAAGGAAAAGGGGCTTATAAAAATGTCAACCACACATACGAGGGTGTTGTCGCTTGTTTAGATGAGTTTTGTGGAGTCATCACCATCAAAGGGGCCCAAGCCGATTGTGGAGTCACCACAAGAGGTGGAAAGGTTACCATTGCAGCACCATCCCAACCAAGCAGAAATTCCACATCCAATCCAAGGTCTAACCCTAGTGGCTATAATGTCTTGGATCAATTGAAAAGAACCCCTGCACATATCTCCATCATGGAGTTACTCAAAATCTCATCTGCACACAAAAAGATTCTAGAAGAAGCTTTGGCGTCATCTACTGTCCCCGCAGATCTAGATGCAGAACAATTCCAAGCTATGGTCGCAAGTATCACCACACCTAACATTCTTACATTTTCTGAACAAGACTTCCCCACACAACCATCTCACAACCGTGCGCTTCATCTGGAGGTGTACGTAAATAAAAAGAAAGTCAAGAGAGTCTTGGTGGATGGAGGTGCAGGCTTAAATATTTGCTCCTTAAAGCTTCTAAAGAATTTGAACATTTCAGAGGATTCAATTGACAAAGGAAAAGGCATCACAATAAGAGCATACGATGACCAGGAAAGGGTATCCCAAGGCACCATTCAGCTTCCTGTCCAGGTTGGACCCGCCATCATGCAAACCAACTGTCAGGTCTTGGACCTCGATTTACCATACAACATTCTCCTAGGGCGACCATGGATACATGCAATGCAAGCTGTAGCTTCAACCTTTCATCAATGTGTGAAATTCACACATGAAGGTCAAGAGGTTACTATCCATGGAGATCCTGAGCCATTTGCCTACTGCAAAAATCTAGAGGCAAAATACTACAAGATCCCGCAAGTACCCAAGAACGATGAAGGCCCATCAACACCTTACGTGGATCCCGCCACTCTCACTTCTGTGACAGAGACACCCTCCACCCCCGCCATCCCCGCCTTTTCTGATATCAAAGTCATAATACAAGATGATGGTTGTGGAAACTATTCAATGCCTAAGAATGCTTTTGTAGTAGGAGAGCTACCACAATCTCCTAGATCAAGAGGACGACCACAATCACAAGAAGCTTCAACATCTCAAGGCTCCTATGAACGAAACCCTACCTTCACAAGTGCAGGAGATCTTGGTCAGGAAACATTAGAGGGGGACCTATCTCATCTCCTTTATCGAGATGATATACCGGCAGTTGAATTGCCTATGGACGAACGAAACAGAGGTATGAAGATGATGCTCTTGATGGGCTATAACCGGAACCAAGGGTTAGGCCAAGATAATAACGGGCGTGTAATACCCATTATACCTGAGAAGCAAATAAAAAATCTTGGCATTGGTCATCCTACTCCTAAGGTAACTGTACTTGGTCGAGGTGCCCATGGTAGACAGAATCGAATGCCTCCTCAGGAATCCATAGCTACTCCACAATCCTCCATGACTTTAGGAATGCCCACTGATTTAATTGAGTCACCAGAAATAGGATTATCTTTGTTGTTTGAGGATACTAACATCCTTATGATTAGCACCTTATCTTATGAGTCTGAAAACCAAAGCAATGAAATCCGATTAGTCTATCCCCAACTGATTGATTACGACCAACGAGGACCACCAATTCTTGACATGTTTGAAAACGATGAGGCGCTCTCAGAATTCATGGGACTTAGGGATGACATTCCATGTGGGGATCATAAGGCAGGTTTTATCATAGAGCTGGATACACATGCATACTATGGAGAAACGATTGAATCCCTCAGTCGCAAAAATAAAAAATTGAGAATAATCTCCAAGTCCTTGAGTGAAAACCACCTTGTGGCACTCTCCGACTCTAAAAAAGTAAAAAGAAAGGACGCATCCAATGGTGAAAACCTCTCTGAGGCGCCTGAGGATGGGGGATTCAATCTTCCTCTTACAGCTATACACCAAGAAAAGTCAGCTATGCTAGCAGAAAAGTGCAACCCCATCAATCTGGGAACACAAGAAACTCCTCATATTACATTCTACGCTGAGTCATTATTATGCAAAGAACAAGAGGAGTTGGCTACCTTCTTAAAGGAAAGGAAGATAAATTTTGCATGGACCTATGCTGATATGCCAGGATTGGATCCAGAGGTAGTGGTTCATCACTTGGCAGTCTATCCTGAAGCTAAACCTGTGAGACAGAAGCTTCGAAAAATGCATCCTCAAATTGCTTTGTTAGTCAAAATAGAGCTCAAAAAGCTATTAGATGTTGGATTCATTCGACCAATTGATTATCCAGAATGGGTATCAAACTTGGTACCCGTATCAAAGCCTGATGGAGCCATAAGAATCTGTACGGATTTCAGAGATTTGAACAAAGCATGTCCCAAGGATGATTTCCCACTCCCCAACATCGACATGATAGTAGACATGACAGCAGGGCATGAGATGCTATCACTTATGGACGGATTTTCAGGATACAACCAGATTATGATAGCAAAAGAAGATCAACACAAGACGGCTTTCACTTGCCCATGGGGAACATACTGCTGGAACGTAATGCCATTCGGCTTAAAGAACGCTGGGGCCACATACCAAAGGGCCATGACACTAATATTCCATGACATGATCCACAAAACAGTTGAGGACTATGTCGATGACATCTTGGGCAAATCCAAAAAGAGGAAGGATCATATATCAGTCTTGAGTGCTATCTTTGACAGACTAGAAGAATACAAGGTTCGTTTGAATCCCAAGAAGTGTGTCTTTGGCGTACAATCAGGAAAGTTGTTGGGCTACATAGTGTCAATGAGAGGCATTGAGATTGATCCGGCAAAGGTGAAAGCAATACTTGAAATGGAAGCTCCTAGGACATTGAAACAACTGAGAGGTCTCCAAGGCAGGCTTCAGTCAATTCGCAGGTTCATAGCACAATTAGCAGACAAACAAATCCCTTACTCTCACTTACTCCACAAGGGGGTAACGTACAAATGGGATGACAAATGTGAACAAGCCTTCAACAAAATCAAGGAATATCTGTTAACACCTCCAGTACTAAGGCCTCCAATTCATAACAAACCATTGATCCTTTATATCTCAGCAACTGCAGCAGCCCTTGGTGCTCTCCTAGCACAACATGATGAAAATGGAATAGAAAGAGCCATCTACTACATCAGCCGTACAATGGTGGGCCATGAGTTAAACTATACATTCATTGAAAAAGCTTGCCTAGCAGTGGTGTTTGCATCCCAAAAATTCAGACACTACATGTTGGCACACAAGATCAAACTCATAGCTAAAATTGATCCCTTAAAGTATCTTCTTTCAAAGGCAATGCTTACAGGAAGAATGGCTAAGTGGGTAATGATATTATCAGAATATGACATTGAGTATGTGGAGCGCAAGGCAATCAAGGGACAGGTCATTGCAGACCAACTGGCAGATGCACCTATCTATGCAGAGAACCCACTTGTTTCAGAATTTCCAGATGAATCCATTTTCAACATTGACATAACTACTCATTGGAAACTATACTTTGATGGATCCTACACACAACATGGTTCAGGAGCTGGTATCTTCTTCATCACTCCACAAGGGGATTGTATACCAAGATCATACAAACTAGCATTCCCTTGTACCAACAACATTGCAGAATATGAGGCTTTAACTATAGGTCTCAGGATAGCAGTACAGTGGAACATTATGGCATTGAAGGTATATGGAGATTCACAGCTTATCATAAATCAAGTGAACAATGAGTACCAAACAAAGGATGATAAGCTAACTCCATACAAAAGGATGGTGGAAAATCTCAAGGAATCTTTTGTTGACATCACATTCGAGCAAGTACCAAGAACCAACAATAGAGCAGCAGACGCAATGGCAACTATTGGATCACTCTTAGAGATCCCTCCAAATGTTCCAAAATATGACTTCTTGGTAGAGCAACTTCTCGTACCAGCATTCAAGGTACCAGAGTCAGAATTTGTGGGTGAAATCATTGGTCCAAATGATCAGTGGTACCAAGACATTTACACATACCTTAGGATAGGTATCATTCCCGCCGATTTGCGTTCAAGCCTTAGACGAACCTTTATCAAGAAAGCATCTCGTTTTGTCATTTTAGGAGAAACCCTTTATCGTAGAAGCATAGAAGGAACCTTACTAAGATGTCTTAACCCTGAGGAGGCTTCGGCTGCCTTAACTGAGGTGCACAACGGCATCTGTGGTTCTCATTCGAGTGGCATGACCTTGTCTAAGAAATTGCTGAGGAGTGGGTATTACTGGCCTACCATGGACAGAGAGGCACATGAATATGTCAAGAAGTGTCTACAGTGTCAGCAACACGGGGACCTC
Organism: Sequoia sempervirens; assembly: GCA_007258455.2. NCBI lineage: Eukaryota > Viridiplantae > Streptophyta > Pinopsida > Cupressales > Cupressaceae > Sequoia > Sequoia sempervirens. The sequence continues at coordinate 32,692 of VDFB02337873.1, forward strand.
ATCCATGCTCCAGCTCAAGAGCTTCATCCAATCATCACACCATGGCCCTTTTCACAGTGGGGACTCGATCTCATTGGGAAAATCACACCCACCTCATCCAACGGCCACAAATTCATTATAACTGCAACTGAGTACTTCACCAAGTGGGTTGAAGCCATACCTATGACCTACATAACAGGAAAGCAGATCTCAAAGTTCATCCTGAACTATCTCATATGCCGCTATGGTGTTCCACAAGCTATTATCTCAGATAATGGGACACCATTCAAAAATCAGGAAGTCCGTGACCTATGTGATAAGTTCAAAATCCAACATCGCTTTTCCACCCCATACTACCCCCAAGGCAATGGCCAAGCAGAAGCTACAAATAAAACCATCCTCAAAATCCTTAAGAAAACAAATCAATGACGCAGTCGTCGTGACTGCATTTGCAGCTTAATCTTGCCTTTGGGCTTACCGAACCAGCATCCGCACACCCACTGGTGCCACACCATTTTCCTTGGTCTACGGATCAGAGGCCATCTTGCCCATTGAGATCGAGTTACCATCCCTCAGAGTATCATTGCAAAACCTCATCACGGATGAGGAGTATCGAGTTTCAAGACTGAACGAGCTGAACTGTTGGACGAGCGACGTTTGGATGCTTTAAACCATCTGCAAGTGTATCAGAATAGACTGAAAAGGAGCTACAACAAGAAAATCAGAAGCAGAACTTTCCAAGTTGGAGAATTGGTGCTAAAAGAGAATCAGAAGAATGTCTTGAACCCAAATGGCAAGGGAAAGTTTGAACCCAACTGGCTGGGACCCTTTGTCATCACAGCAAGCTACAAATCAGGGGCATATCAGTTATCAACACCCGAAGGGGAACCCCTACAGGAGCCAATGAATAGCTCCCATCTCAAAAAGTTTTATGCCTAAATATTTCAAGGTATAGAACCAAAAAATCCAAAAAATCATAAAAAGTCCTGAAAAAATGGTTACTTCGGCGAAAACCTGGCAAACAGGCGTCTTGGTGACAACAAAAAAAAATCAAAAAATCAAGAAAACAGTAAAGAGAAAAAAATCGTCCTCTAGTGAAAACCACTTCGGTGGCACTTTGGGCAAGTACCTTGGTGAAAACCTGGTAAACAGGCACCTTGTGTAAATAAGCACTCTCCATCCATCTTGGTCTCCATGACTTGCTTTGCATCATTCATTCACTCATCGCATATCATCGCATTTCACCCTTCCATCCGCATTTGCACCATAGCTTGGTCTTGCATTTGTGTCAGGATTCCTCCTAGAGCTACTCGGCCCACTTAAAAGGTCAGTTTGTCCTGCCTGTATCGGAGTAGTCTATCGCCTCACGCTGGGGGCACGTTCTCATCGGATCGGATTCGTGTATGATCTTAAAGTCCTCAAAATCAGAAAAATCCAAAAACATCAGAAAATCAGAAAATCCAAAAACATTCAAAACATATCAAAATCCAAAAATAGGTCAAAAAGTCATTTCAAAATCCAAAAACAAGGTCGTCTTGTCGAACTACGTCGTCTCTGAGCTTGAACGTAGGCAAGGTTGATCTTTGATCATCCCCCGAGACATTTAGGTCAGTCCTATAGGAGTCCGTCATAATAAACTGACATTCATCATGTATATCTTCATCCTCAGAATCGGCCAAGTCACAATTTAACTACGTGGTCTCTCAAGGTGATATAACGAGGCAAGGCTAATCTATCGATAAGCCCCGAGGCCCCTAGGATAGGTCTTTAGGTTAGTATCTTAGTCAAAACTTTAAAAATCCCAAAACATTGGAAAATTGAAAATCAAAACATTGGTAATCTCAAAATAATTTCAAAAATGAAATTTCAAAACATTGCAAAACTCCAAAAACATCCAAATATTTGAAAAAAAATCCATCCGCCTCATCTCGCTTACACTCGCAATAATCAATCATCCATAATAAATCGTCATCATCCTCAACCTTTGGTAACACAGTCAGAAACAAGTCTAGCAGTCAAACGTGAAAACCTAAACTGTCAAAATCTCAAGTATAGGTCTGTCAGCATGCAAGTTGGTCAACTCTTTTCTTATCAATGGCATATAAATCATAAATCAATTTCATCATTGTTTGATAAAAGCTTGTCCTAGGATCCGTTCCGACAATGGGCACTTTTATCAAACCAACCACTTTGGGTAAACAAAACGACGTGTCATTAACATGTCCTAGGATCCGCTCCGACAATGGACATTATCTTTTGGCAATAAGTTTTGGCCCCCATCTTTCGAAACATCATTTCTCTTAGCTAACGGTACGAAGAACATTAGTTTGTCTGCTCACTTACTTTATCTTGTTTGATTTATCTCATTGTGCTCATTCCAAGGACCTCTCAATGATGTCTGAACAAAGGATTTAGAGAGATAGGAATGGGGCAACGATCATTATCTTTTGTCTGCTGTGCTTGTTGGATATCTTTGTAATATAACCTTGGTCATGTGTGCTTTTGTTTAGTCTATAGCAAGGGTGTTTTAAGTTTCTTGTTGACCACATAGAAAGGCTCGCCTTCCTATGTTTTGGTCCGAGATATTTGAAATATCTGAACTATTTTCTAGACAGGGTTCCGTATGTCAGGTGTGAACAAGAATACTCCTATCTGATTTGTCGAGTCAAAGTCCATCACACTAGGTACAATGCCATCCTGGTTCTCGATACCTTGATGCATCGTACTGCGTGTATTATCAAACATAAGGAAATCCACCCTTTGAAAATCCCAACTCCACGGCAAGTAGTCATCACCATTTGCATGATCATCTCATTCTTTCATTCTTCTATCTTTACTAACATTTCTATCCCAATTGGTACATGAAGCTACCCACAGCTAATGAATGTCCATTCATCTACATCAACCACTCCTCTCGCATTTTATCACAATCTTGTTGGCAATTGGCATTCCCATT